>PVKE010017616.1:0-30536 GCA_004027555.1 Craseonycteris thonglongyai
ATAAAAAATAAAATGAACTAAAAAAAAACAAAAAAGCTGTAACAAGAGACAAAGAAGGACATTTCATATACTGTAGACAAAATATGGATAAAGCCTAGTGTTCATCAGTAGACAATTGAATAAAGAAGATTATATTACTCAGCCATAAAAAGAATGAAATCTTACTATTGGCAACAATACAAATAAACTGGAGGATACTATGCTGAGCAGTTAGAGAGAGAAAGACAAATATCATGTGGTTTTATTTATATGTGGAACCTAAAAAACAGAATAAATGAATAATCAGAATAGAAACAAACTCATAGAAATAGAGAACAAACTGATGGTTGCCAGATTGGAGGGAAACTTGGTGGCTGGATTAAAAAGGATTATTAAGATGTATAAAATGGGAGTTATATTGCTTCTTTTTTTTTTTTAAAGTTTTATTTATTTATTTTATTAATTTTTTGACAGAGAGATACAGAGACAGAGACAGAGAGAGAACTGAACTCACATGGTTCTGCACGGGCCGAGGCCGGGACTCGATCCTTGGTCCCCGGCGCTACAAAGTGAGCGCTCAACCCACTGAGCCATCCCAGCTTCCCCTATATTGCTTCTTGACCTTTTGGCTAAGATCAGGTGTAAAATGGGAGTCACAAAATAGTCATGGGATGCAAAGTATAGCATAAGGAATATTAGTCAATACTATTGTAATAACTGTATGATTCCAGGCAAGTACACTAGACTTAGTGGGGAAACACATTGTAAGTTATGTAAATGTATAACCACTATATTGTACACCTAAAGTTAATATAATAATAAATGTCAACTGTAATTGAAAACATTTTTTTTTAATTTTAAAAATGAAATTAAAAGTTCACATTTCGGGGAAAGCTGGGATGGCTCAGCGGGTTAAGCGCTCGCTTTGAAGCCCCAGGGACCGAGGATTGAATCCCAGCCCCGGCCCATGTGGACCCACATGCCCTGCGCAGCCCTGTGCCCGCCTGTGGAGTGAAACTATATGGAAAACTAATGTCAACTATGGAGACTGCTCTGGGCCCTCCCCCTTCTCTCTGTCTCTCTCTGTCTCTGTTTCTCTCTGTCAAAAATCAATAAAATAAAAAAAATAAAAAAAGTTCACATTTCGGCTGTGTAAGGTGGTTGAGTTGTGTGATGGCCTTAGAGATTTAGTTCCACTTGTGCAAAATCTAGTAAAGTAGACCTATCATAGGTTGGAAAATACAACACCCCAAAATTCATTTTTATCCTACTAAATATTTTTACTTGTTATGGTTCCTTGAGGAAGGGTTAGCACTGGTAAAAGGGCAACAGGCATTTGCCTAACGGTCTGAAGTTTGACAGTCAAAAATAAATAGAAAAAAAAATCATGACTTTCAAATGCATGGCTTTGAGATTTAACTGAGGTCGAAATCAAGTTTACCTTTGCACTATAAAAAAAAAATTTTGCTAGGCAGATGAGTAAACAGTAGAATTTATTTTACTTAATGTCAAACTATCCAAGATCTTTTAGGCTCAAAATTTTTTATTCACAAATAATGAAGAAGAGCCAACACATCTTTAAAAAATTACCTCATTTTCATAACCTGATCATTTTCTTTACAACTAGTTGATTTGCTGTGTTTTCAGTTATAAAAGTTTTGTAAAAGTTATAAGTTTATATAAACTTATGAAACTTTTAAAAATGTTATGAGATAAGTAGGTAGAGTATGTATGCATGTATTTATTTTTCTACAGAATTTCCTTCTGGTGATTCTTAACTGGAGACATTTAACTGGGAAGCATTTGGAAATGTATGAGAGCACTTTTGTTTCTTAGTAATGAAGAAGGTGTCAGGCACTGAGCTACAAACATCTGGTGCCAAGAGGTAGGAAATATGAAACATCCTGCAAACTGTGGGACTATCTTGCACAACCATGAATTATCCCACCCAAATGCCAATGGTGCTATCATCCTTAAAAAACACAAGGAATTGAGCTATTAACACTTAAATGAGGTTTGACATTCATTGTGAAGAATTACAGAGACAGAGGAATGCACAGGTTCTATGTGGACCCTGGAGCCACATAGCTTGAGTTCAAATTCAATCTTTGACTGTATGACCTTGGCTATGTTAATTGGTCTGAGACTCTGTTGCACTGTCTGTGAAATGAGCATACTAGTAATAGCAGCTTCATAGAATTTTGTTGTAAGGATTAAACAAGTTAAAATATATAAAGTGTTTGGCAAAGGGTACGCTGTCATTGTTGGCTGTTGCTGTTACAAGTTCACTCAAATCCTTCATTTTCCATTAATTAGAATTGGTGGGGAAGCCAGTATGGCTCAGCAAGTTAAGTGCTCACTTTGCAGCCCCAGGGACCGAGGATCAAATCCCGGGCCTGGCCCCTACAGACCCATATGCTGCACTGGGATGTGCTTCCCATGTGGGAGGCCCCCAGTTCAATTCTCACCCCCTGGTTTGGCCCTTGGCTTGAGGGGGTGTGCCTCCCATGCGGAAGGCCCCCAGCCTGGTTCCTGCCCTGTGCAGCCCCCACCCACCTGTGTGGAACAAAACCATGTTGAAAACTGAAGACATACAACTATGGAGACTGCTCTGGGCCCTCCCCCTTCTCTCTGTCTGTCTGTCTCTATCTCTGTCTCTGTCTCTGTCAAAAACAATAGAATAAATCTTTTTTAAAAAGAATTGATGAGAAAATGTACAAATATGTTTTTTAGAACTTGAATCTTCTAAATTTAAATAACTTCAGTCTGGAATCTAGTATGTGTTAGAAGATATTTCTAAATGGCAGTAATAACGTAAGCATAATGTAAGTTCTCAGCCACTAACTGTATTCATATGCAGACAAAGCAGTTGGAGAAGGTTAAAAGTGGGAGCAGAAAGCATTTCTAGTTTGAAGAAAGTTTGTGAGGCTATAAAAGAGAAAGTGTGAGGTAGACAACTCTACAGGCTAAAGGGACACAGAGGAGGCCTAACCAAACTATCACTATATTTGCACAGTGGTGACCATACCTGATGAGATACAACCAAGAAGAGAGTCTTACTGACTGAAGACCATGAAGAAAAATCAATTCCAATCAGACAGGTTGGAGGACATTTGTGGTACACTCTCATTTCTGTGGGATCTATAAGCCTGGAGCCTATCAGTGCATGCAGTCTTGGAACATTCTGAATTGTTAAATGTTTCTTTCTGTAAAAGGGGAGACTTGTACTCTGCAGCTAAATCTTAGATGTGTTGTTTGCACACAAAGGACCTTGCTTATGTAACACTTATTTTTAACTATAATTCAGAGTCTTGAACACATAAAGAAAAAGCCAGTGAAATGCAGTTTTACTTCTCTTAAGGATTTATAAACCCAAAAGTGAAAATTGAATTAATCCTAGTGGTTTTTTTACATTAAAACAAAACAAAACAAAACAAAACAAAACAAAACTGAATCCAAATAAAAATGAGGTTAGTGCTTGTGGGAAGAATAGAATAGCTCATCACAGGTGGGTGTAACTTTTTTTCATAAGTACAAATTAAGCAGCCTGAAACAAACTAAAAAGATCAAAGGATACCAGTCATCCTTTAGATTTTTCAAATCAAAGTTCTGTCAACTGTCAGATGTTTTATGTGATGATTCAAGGGATCGAGTGCTTTAATCACAAATAGAATCAAGTAATATCACCATTAGTAGGAGACTTCCAAAAATAGCAGCAATAGTATTATGTTGATTCATAATTCATCTTACTGGCACTGCTGTGAATGTTTCTCAAATCTTGTTTCCAGCATTGTCCCCTCCCTTGCGCTCCCGTCTTAATGTTTCTGAGAGTTATGAGATATTACCACGTAACTGCAAATATCCTACTCTAAAATTCAGACATTTCCCTCTTACATCTGACATCTAGTCCATCAACAAATCTGGTGTATTTTCAAAATACATCCAGACTGACCACTTCTCTCTGCTTTCATCCTGGTCCATGCCTCCATCAAGTCTTCCTAGACTGTTGTAGCACATCTCATTGGCCTCCATGCTTCCACTTCATCCCACTTCAGTCTTCTGAACCCAGCAACCTGTGTGGTGCTTTTAAAAGTAAATCAGATCCTGACACATCTCTGCACAAAACCCTCTAGTGGCAGCTCCTTTCAGAATGAAGCCAAATTTCTTATGATCTATGAAGTCCTACCCAATCAGCCTCTAACCTCATCTGGTCCCCTTCTTTTCTTTGCTCACTCTTCTTGTTGCTCCTTCTGGCTGGAATGCTTACTCTCTGACACCTGAGTAATTTCCTCCCTCTTCTCCCTAAGGTGTTTACTTGAGTGACTTCTCAGTGAGGGCTTCTTGGCCCACACTGAGTGCTCCTTATCACCCTTCCCACTATTTTTTTCTACATAACACTTGTCCCTGACATAAACTGCAATTTACTTATTCATTGTTGATTTTTTTTTTTTTTTTTTGTCTCTCCACACTGAAAAGTTTGGGGACAGGGATGTTAGTCTGTTTTGTTCACTGATAGATCCACAGTGCCTAAAACAATCATCACTAAATAAATCATTATTAAATGAATAATAATCATTAAATGAATATTTCTTGAACGAATCCAAAAATTTCTGACTCTTCCAAAATCAGATTCTTTTTTTTTCTTTTTTTTTAAGCTAGCTTCTAATACAGATTACCCTATATTTCCTGAAAGTCCTCAGTCTGTTACTAAGATATCTGATTATTTGCCACATTCTTTCCATTCCACAATGTTATTATAATTTATTCCCCTCATTTTTATTTCTACTGCTACCACCCTCATTAATGACAGCATAGGTTGGAATTAGACAGACCTGAGTTTGAGTCTATTCTCCACCATTTACTAGTTATAGGATCTTGGGTAAGTTCATTTGAGGTGGAGGAAATTTCAGTTTTTCACTGGTGAGAGTGATACCTACTTAATAGGGTGGCTATTAATATTAAATGAGATAATACATTTAAAGCATATATTAGTACCTGACATATATATAGTGAAATGATCCATCTATTCCCTTGTACCTGACCCATGGCAATACATTTCCAACTTATATCCCTTCTCCTTGTCTCATTGTTTTTAATACATCATACAATTACTACCAAAAATGTATTGTGTAAGTATTACTTTGGTCATAGTAATCAGTTACTCAACAACTTTCAAAATCTTGCTACAGATAAAAGGAATTACAAGTTGAGTACCTACTATGCTTCAGGTGCTATTATAAACAGTTTATACTTGAATAAAGCCAAACCATTGATCTAGTATTTACAACCCACCCATGTCTGCCTCACTTCTTCCTAGCTGTGATGGTTAATTTTGTGTGTCAATTTTGCTAGCACAGTATTCAGACATTTGGTAAGCACCAATCCAGAAATCACTGTGAAGGTGTTTTTTAGATGAGATAAACATTTAAATCAACAAACTTATGGATTACCCTCCATCATGTAGGTGGGTCTCACCCAATTAATCGAAGTCTTAAGAGAAAAAGACAGGTTCCCTGAGGAAGAAAGAATTCTGCCTCAAGACTGCCTTCAGACTGGAGCAGCAACATCAGCTCTTCCCTGGCTCTCAAGTCCGCTTGCTGCCCTGCAGAATTCCGACTTGCCAGTCCCCACAATCATGTGAGTCAATTTCTTCATACAATCCCTTTCTCTCTGTCTCTCCTCTGTCTGTCTTTCTGTGTGTCTCTCTCTGTGTCTTCTATCTCTCCCTCTCTGTCTCTGTCTGTCTCTCTCTTTCTCTCTGTCTTTCTGTCCTAATCTCCCCTCTCTGTTTCTCACTCCTTTTTCCCCACCACCGCCTCTCCACACACATCCTATATGTTCTTTTCTCTGCAAAAAACATCTTTAGACACCAGCCGTATCAAGACCTATCAAAGTTTTACTGGTCCAACACGGTCCATCTCCTCCATAATCTGTGACCATCTCAGCCAGAATAGTTTATTCTTTTATTATGGATTTCTTGAACTCCTCATTTGCACTTGTACTTTGCACTTCGTTTTCACTTTGTACTTCATTTACATGCTTCTATGCATTGTAGTGATTAGTGTTTGTAATAATTTTCTTCAAGGAATTCTCCTATCCCACTTTTGCCATGCAGTTACCTAGGGGAAGCTACTTAATATCTCGGACCCTCTATTACCTTATAGTAAAATGAGAATAATTTTCTTATTGAATTGATGTATAGAAAATATATATTATAAAAAATATATATATATATATGAAAATATACATGTTAATTCTGAAACAAATTACATAGTGTGGAAATTGTACTTAATTCCACTAATCTCCAGGGAAGCTCGTGTGGCAATAATATGAGCCATAGTTTGTCCTGTCAGGCTCAGGAATGATGACAGATCTGCAGGGTTAGGTGGTAACTGAGAATCTCTGCGCATAATCAATCTGTGATGCTAAGAATGCGCACACATGGATGTAAGTGTATAAGGCAGAACCACAACCAAAAGATCAGTCCAAGACAAAATGAGCTGACTGGACTCAGTCAAGATCCAGGACATCCACCTGCTTTGGGAGAGTGCAAGTGATCACCGATATTTCAAGATGGGATTCTCAGGTCAGGGAGCTCCAAACTTTTTCTTCCACAAGTAAACCCCAGAATTTTACTTGAATTTAAGGACACTTGGAATTGTTCCCATCACCCAGAACCCTTTGCAGCTGAGTGTTATGTGGTCTTGGAATGGAAGCAGAGTGACATATGCAACTTTGGGGCAATAACTTTAAAGGGAAGGATCATGTGTTCAACCCCTTCTCTCTATTTTGCTGCTGAATATAATTAGACATCTTGGATCCTGATGACAAGAACCACACCCTAGGATAACAGAGCAATAATATCAGAAACCTGGGTCCTGCCCATTGTAAAGCTGCCATGTTGGCCTTGAACTGCCTAAATTTATACTGTGATATCGTTTTGGGTTAGGACAGTCTAACTAATTTACAGCAGATGATAGGAAAGTCTAACAATTGTCTAACAGTAAGGTTTTTCAGAAATAGCTTTGGTGTAAAGGACAGGCTAACCCTATGGATCTAATCTAGGTTTTCCCTGGGAGATGCCAGCTCTGCCTTGATGTTATGACCTCAGAATTACTCTCTTACTTTATGGTCACAATTGCTGAATCCTGCCCCAGTCAGCACTCCTGTGCCTAAGTTTCCTTCTTCGGTTAGTACAGGGTTATCAGAGCCAACTCTGATAACTCCCAGAGCCTCCCAGAGCCTTCCCTAGGTAAGCTTGATTATGCAATGGCATGTGATCACACTCCTTAGCTTTGTTCCTAAAGTTCTCTCCTCTCCTTGCTTCTGATGGAAAATAAGAACTGGAGCTTTCAATTTCAGAGACCACTGTAATGAACAAGGAACAACCTATTGGGTCCTAAAAGCCACTGGGATGCCCACTGATTAGGGCTGTGCAGGTCTTTTCCCAGTGAGTATGAATGGCAACCGGAAGCCAGCATTTAAGAAACTTCCTACACTGAAATGGAGACCTGCTTTATCATTAGATATCTTGAAACTTATTCTGAGTGCTATATGCACTATGTAGATTTTTGCTATACTGCAATAATTCTAATATTGCTAAATACATTCTATTTCTGTCTCTCAATTTTTTGGTATTGTTTTTACTATGATGAAATATATATATAACATAAAATGTACTATTCCAACCCAGTGGCATTAAGTACATTGCTATTTAACTATCACCACTCTTCATCTCCAGAACTTTTTTTTCAGCCTAAACTCAAATACTACATACTATAAACATTAATTTCCTATTACTCCCTCCTTCCAGCCTTTGGTAACCACTATTTTACTTTCTGTCTCTATAAATTTGACTATTCTAGGTACCTCATGTAAGTATGAGGTATGAAATGATACAATATTTATCCTTTTGCAACTGGTTTATCTCATATAGCATAATATCTTCAAGGTTCGTTTATGTTGTAGCATGTGTCCAAATTTCATTCCTTTTCAAGGCTGAATAATATTCCATTGTATGTATATACCACATTTTATTAATCTTTCGTAAGTGGACACTTAGGTTGCTTTCATCTTTTGGTTACATAGAAACTTTCAGTGATATTAAGAAGTGCACAAATATCTGTATTTACCCCCTTATAAACCTTCCTAAGTTGTCCTAATTTGAATGTTTATTTGTTTCCTGTTAGGACCCTGATGGCTTTATCTGCTAAACCCTACTATGAACAGTTAAATGTTGATTAGGAGTATGATTTGGAACACTAATGTTTTCCTATCCCCAGTCAATAGCTCCTTTTATTTATTTGAACCAACAGCAAAATTTAAATTCAGCCATAATTCTACCTAGTGCTTGGACTCTCACACAGATCCTGCTGTGCAATTAATTAATGGTAATTGAAATGAGCTATATCTAATGCCAAATCAATGCCACACTTTTTGATAAAGATGCTGATTTATGCATGAAGACAGTGAGCTCGCCCATAAATAAAAGGGAAGCATCCTGACTCTTGATCCTCTCAAGACAGGCACAACTGGCAGTCTCAGCCAAATGTTCTCAGGTACAAAACAAGCCCTGCTCCTTGAACATCCCAAACATGTAGTACTAGCCAGGAGGTCGGTAGCTATCCATTGTTGGTAGCTAGCTTCTCAGCAGCTTCTTGGCTCTCAGGGCTAGACCTGACACTGATTTCTCTAGCTGAACGAGGACTTCCGGGAAGAGAATTTCCAGCTCCCTGTATCTTGCTGAATCAATCCTGGGGCCCATAGAGGCAGACAAACCCAGAATTTAATGGTCTTTTTCAGTGAAAAGATTTTGATGAGAATTATAAAGGGAAACTACTGTAATTCTTGGTAACAAGGGGTATAAAGAGATTGGCTATGTTTCTAGAACTTGGTCTGTCCCTGCAGTGTTGAAGTTTCTAAGGACAGGGTTTTGTGACCTTGGAAGGGCTAAGGATTAGTTTTCCAGAGAGAAAAGAGGTTGTCTTTGATAGTTGAGGAAACATGTCTAAATGGTGATTAAGCAGAGGCACTGAAGTTTTAAGAGCAGCTGGGTTTGGGAGAATATGGAGCTATTCCTCATCTTATCATATAAAGATAGACTTCTGAGGCCTTTGAGCAGTTCTTCGGTCACTGGTCAGACCTGTAGTATAGCTTCCCTGATCCTGAGAAAACACTGAGAATTAATTGTCCCAGTGAAGCTTCCAAGTCCTCCAGCCTTGCAGGAACAGGGATGCAGATTTCTGAGGAATGACAGGTCCTGCTGTCAGGATTTTACAGCAAAAGTTCTGAGTGTGGTAGATGCTACTAGAAAAGCAAGCACCTTCTATTCAAGGCTGTAGCTCTAGCATTTCACAGCTGAGGTAGGAATGTTCTTTGGTGTGAAGCCAAGGCTTGACTTTGGAGAGGAGAGTGATTTGGTAAGTAAAGCTTTACCCCTCATCTTAAAGAGGAAATTAGCAGGAAGGGATTCTAAACTATGAAATAGGTTGATGGGGTTGCTTTTACTATTCCAGGCTTGTATTTCCCATAATTATTAGTATTCCCACTCTCCCCTTGAAGTTTTAGAAGTGAGCATGTTTTCCTAGACATTGGCAGTTTGATGGTTATGTCCTAAGTTATTTCTTCTGTGCATTTAATACTTTCAGCAGAAATGCACACCAAGATTGGCTATACATAATCCTGATCAGGATAATCAAAAGCTGGAGCCATGTGACTTTCTATTTTTCTTTCACTTTGATTTATCTCTATTATGTTCTTTGAGATAGTTACTCCTATTTATTACTGCTAATTCTTTGACAAAATCCTCCCAAAGGATATGTATCATTTTTTCCCCCAACTGTACGTGCATATTAAAAATCTTCCCTGTAAGTGGGGGAAATTTATAACAAGGAAAAAGTGCTGCTTCAGTTTAGGTTTTCAGAGAAATACTGAAGGAATGGAAGCAAATACACTTAGCCAGGCTAAGCAACAACCCCACAGTGATAATTCTGGGGAAGAGTGGAAGACATGAGTAGGAAAATGTAGGGTGCAATAAATGGACAGTCTCAAAATGATAGCTCTGAGACATGAATGTGATAGAAAATTTATTTTTAGTAACCGAATGTCTCATTTGCATAAGCATTTATTAAGTATTAGACAATGTTGTGATCACATTACATGCACCATCTGATTTAATTCAACACTATGAGGTGGGTACTGCTGTTATTCACATTTATAATATGGTGAAACTGTGCCTAAGTCATACCATTTATAAGTAGTAGATAGAGTATTCAAATTTAGGTCTGACTCTAAAGCTCAATTATTTTATTTCTTCAACAAATATTAATTGGGTACCTACTCTGAGCCAGGCATTGGTAAACAGAGTAGGCAATGATCTCTGTCCACATGACATTTACAATCTAATATTAAAGATAGATATTAATAATTTATTTAAATTAAAATTGTGTTGCATACAATGAATAACTGTAGAAGATATTCTCTGATATAGTTCTATTTTTTAGACAATTCCCGTGTTAGATGTGCAACAAACATTGCTTAAATATTAAGTGAGATTGCTATGAAGGTAAGTAATGGTAGACTTAGCCCAGTCTTTTAGAGGGCAGAAAGGCTTTTCTCAGGAGGTGACATTGAAGCTGAGAGTGGAAGAATGATTTGAGCTGACTGGGAGGTACGAGAAACTTGTAAGAAAGGAGTGTTTTAAGCTTTCTGCCTAAAATACTTGATTCAGGGAAGACTCTTTTTACCAGAGAGAAACTGAGTCCAGGCTTGTGCTGCCTGCGTCATTCACCCAATAGACTGACAAGAGCTGGCTCAGAGAATAAGTGTTTATTATCAGTGCACCAGTGACCTGAGAAGGCAGAGGCTGGGTGGAAAAAAGAAAGTAGTCCTTATTTCAAAGCTACATAACATTTAAACTTCCAAAGAGAAATAACCCTGCTGCCACCCCCAGACCTGTCCTAGGCTCCACTCGGAACTCTTCCCCCTTTCCACAATACCATCCTTTTAAGAACACAGGTGGCTGCAGAATGATCCTTCATGCAGATCGCAGAGGTAGTGGAAAGTAATGTCCAAAAAGCCCAAGTGGAAAGGAGAAGGCAGACTCTGCCCTCCCTCCATTCACTGCCCTCTGGGAAGCACAGGCAGCAGGTACACAACCTTCCAGGCAGAACTCTGACCTCTGCAGAAGTGAACAGAGGGGCTGGCCATCTCTTGTCCTCCAGCCCAGCGATCCCAGCGCTGAGCGTGTGCCCCCTCACTCCCATCCATCTGCCTGTCTTCTCCAGCTACACTGCTAGGGCCAGGCACCAGAGCCACTACTGTGCTTAGCAGGCCTAGCTGGCTGCTTCCCCACAGATCAAGACTCCCAGTAAACCAAACCTCCACGACCCAAGCACCTGCTTTTCCGCCCTCCTTCTGTGTTTATATCCCAGTCCAGAAGAGAAGCAGGAGGGTCCCTCTTCCCCTGTCAATGACAGCCAATTATGCCCATATTTGCCAGCCTGCAGCATTCCTGTGCTTGTCTATTGTGGTCAATTAGCACCAATTATGCAACCATCAGCCTCCTGGAGCTTTCTTCTGGAGAAAAGGAAGATCTGTCAGGTGCCTTGCCCAGTTGTCCAGGCTGCCCTAGGCAGCTTCTTCCTTATCCAGTCTCTCCTTTCTTCACCCTGTTACTCTTTTGGTAAATATAAAGGATAAAAAGTGACCAATGAAGTTCAAGCATGCAGGGTGGGTGAGTGTGAGTGAGAGGCCTAAGACACCATGAAGGTAAGAAGGATTATGATCATCTGGTGACAATGTGAGCCATATAAAAGCTTTTACCTTTTTTTTTTTTCTTTAAGATTTATTTTATTGTCAGAGAATTTGAGAGAGCTAGAGAATGGGGGAGGGCCCAGGACAGTCTCCACAGTTACACATTATTCATTGTGACATAGTTCCATACCATGCAGGTGAATGTGGGACCTTGTAGGTGGGAACTGAGCTGGGGCCACCCTACATGAAAAGTGAGAACCTTCACAACCATCCCAGTGGTTACCAGTTGCACTGCAGTTCAGAACATGGTTTTGCACAGTGGAACTTGGATTTGATCCCCAGATGTTGCTGTTGCAAGGCAACTGCTCAACCTGCTGAGCTCTCCTGGCATCCCCTAAGGAGCTTTTTTCTTGATTCTAAGAGCAATAGGTTGCCAGGAAAGGGCTTTAATAAGGAGAATCATCAACAAATTTCCACTGATTAAAGATCAGTTAGGAATCTATTACAGCTGTCCAGACTTGGACTGGAATGATGGCAGTGGAGTAAAGGACGAAGTGAACAGAAGTTTAGGAGATGATTACCTGAATATGAAGGTCAAGAGAGGGGGAGCATATCAGTAAGGGTGCCTGTATTACTATTGCTGAAAAACAAATTACCCAAAACAATGAGCATTTTTTGTCTCATACAGTGTCTTTAAAGGTCAAGAATCTGGGAGCAACTTATCTAGATGGTCTGGCTAAGTCTCTCATGAGGTTTTAATCAAGCTGTTGGCACATATTCCAGTCCTCTAAGTTTTTACTGGGGCTGGAGGATCTGCTTTCAGTCTCACTCACTTGATTGTTTGTAGGCCTCAGTTCTTTACCATATGAGTGATGCTTGACAAAAGGGGGCGGGAGCAGGGAGAGAGAGAGAGAGAGAGAGAGAGAGAGAGAGAGAGAGAGAGAGAGAGAGAGAGAGAGAGAGAGAGAGAGAGAATGCACTCGTGTATGGAAGCGACCAAGAAGGAAGTGACAGTATTTTGTAGGGTCTAATCTCACAAGTGATACACTTCCACTTCTGCCATATCCCACTGGATGGGGACTATACAAGGACATGAATACCAGGAGGCAGAGTTCACACAATTAACTAGGTTGAAGTGATTTCCTTTGCCTTGAATAGTCTTACCATCAGGATCTTCCTAATCTTGCATCTTTCAAAACACTTCACTAATTTTAACAGTTAAAATTATTTGTTTCTTCAAGTAATAACTACCCATTACAGAGAACTGAGTATGTGGTAGGGGACATTATCACATGTAAACCTCACTACAGTTGAGCAAGTTAGTTATCAACCTGCAATCCTTTATTCCAAAGCCATGAAGCCAGCTATGCTTCCAAATTCAGAATGTCTTGTTTGTTTTTTTTAGAAAGGTAATAAAATGAAATGTGTCTCAGTTTCCTTATCACTAAAATGGGATGAATACTAGCACAATACCTCTCTCATGGGACTGTTGTGAAACAGGAAGTGTGTTTTTAAGAGAAGGGCCTAGTGAAATATTCTTATTAAATGCATTTTGAGGGTCTATTTGTTTAACTGTTATAATAGTACATAATAGCTTCTGAACAGTACCTCACTAGGAAAATAAAGGATTTAACATTTACAGTTACCTAATTTGTATCAGGAAAGTAATTTGAATGGTTATAAGATCTCTCAAGTCATTAGATGTTGTGTTTCTTTCTTTTTTCTTTTTTTTCACTTTCACTTCCTTCTGCTGTTTACCTTACCCTTTACTCAGCATTTTCTATCAAAGTCACAGGCCTCTTGCTATTGCAGTAAAAACTTTCTTTTAATTTTCTGGACTATTTTACTATTAATTCATAATTTTCTCTGACCAAAATAAATATGCAAGATAAGTATTCTCTTCATAGAAATTACTAACAAACTCATTTCCTTTACTCTTCCATGGGCAGGTTGTGGAAGAAATCAAGAATATAGTGCTAACAGGGACCTAGAAGATCAGCTAATACACATGACCTGGGTTTAATTAGTTATCTATTACATTTGAAGAAATGAAGAAGCAGGGAGGTGGAGTTATTTGCTCAAGCTTTCGTAGCTAGTTAGTGACACAGCACTAGCTAGATCCTAGCTTCACCTCCCACACACCTCCATCCCTCTCCTCTCCATCCCAGGCAATCACTGATCTACTTTCTGTTGCTATAGATTATTTTTCTAGAATTTTTATAAAAATAGAATTATATAGTACATATTTTTGGTATCTGGCTTATTTTACTCAACATAATGTTTTTGAGATTCATCCTCATTTTTGCATGTATTAGAAGAGTGTTCTTTTTATTGTTGAGTAGTATTTTATTATAGAATATAATCCCAACATTTATTTATTCATTCTTCTGCTGATGGACATTTGGTTTATTTCCAGGTTTTGACTATTAAGGATAAAGCTGCTATGAACATTCTTTTTTTTTTCTTTTTTTTTTTTATATCTTTTTATATTTATAGAGAGTAATTATTTTATCTTCAGTGCATATTTATTTTTATTTTACTTTTTGACAGATAGAGAGAGAGACAGAGACAGAGACAGCTAGAGAACCGAACTGTGGGAACTCCCCAGTTCAGCATGTGGGTCCGCCTGGGCCAGAGCCGGGATTTGATCCTCGGTCCTCGGGGCCTCAAAGCGAGCGCTCAACCCGCTGAGCCATCCTGGCTTTCCCTATGAACATTCTTATATATGGCTTTTGTGAATTTATGTATAATTTTTTTCATTTGCCTTAGATAAATACTTATTAGTAATTTTTTTTTTTTAAGATTTCTTTATTGTTTTTGACAGAGAGAGAGAAAGAGAGAGAGAGAGAGAGAGATATAGTCAAAGACAGAGAGTAGGGGGAGGGCCCAGAACAGTCTCCATAGTTGCACATCATTGGTTACTTATGAGTAATTTTAATGGGTCATAGGATAGGTTTATATTTCATTTTATGAAAAATTTCCAATTGCTTCACATCTTCACACAAAATTGGGTTTGTCAGTTGTACTAGTCAGGGTTCTTCAGAGAAACAGAACCAATAGGATATAAAAGGAAATTTATAATGAGGAATTGGCTCATGTAATCAGGCTGAGAAGTCCCATGATCTGCAAGCCAGAATGTGAGTCCTGAGGCCTTAGAACCAAGTTACTGATAATGTAAATTCCAATCCAAGGGTCATACATAGAACATGAGATGAGATGTCCCAGCTCAAACAGTGAGGCAGAAAAAAGAGGGGAATTTCCCTTTCCTCCATCTTTTGTTCTAGTCAGGCACTCAACAGATTGGATGATACCTACCCACATTGGGGAGGGCAATTTACAGAGTCCATTCAAATACTAATCTCATTTGAAAACATCCTCACAGACATCCGGTACTCAGAAATAACGCTCAACCAAATGCCTGGACATAACCTGACCTAGCCAAATTGACATGTACATTTAACTATCACATTATTCTCTTCAATTTTAATCTTTCTAGTGAGTGTGAAGTTGTATTTATTTTTAGTTAAATTTGCATTTTCCTATGACTGTTTTGTGTGTCCCTGATGAATTTTCGTGTAATTATTGGCCATTCTCTATGTGTCCTTTTGTGGTGTCTATTCAAATATTTTGTCCATTTTTATTTGTGTTTGTCCTTTTAATATTAAGTTGTAAAGGTCCTTTATATATCCTAAATATACGTCCTTTGTTATATAAATATATGAATATATTACAAATATATTCTTCCAATCTGTGGCTATCATTTTCATATTATTATAGATGTCATTAGAAGAGCTAATTCTTTTTATTTTCATGAAGTATATTTCATTATTATTTTCTTTCATGCACTGTATTTTGTATTTTATCAAAAACATTTTTTAAAAAGATTAATTTTATTGTTTTGAGAGAATGTGAGAGAAAGAGAGAGAGAAGGGAGGGCCCAGAGCAGGCTCCATAGTTGTACATCATTCACACAGATGGTTATGGGGCTCCTTGGGGCAGAAACCAAATCCAGGGCCTCTCACATGGGAGGCAAGAAACTTTACCTCCAAGATCTCCTGATGGTTACCACTTGAGCCACATTTCAGCACGTGGGTTTTCCTGGGCTAGGGCCCGAATCGAACCCTGGACCTTGCAACTGCAAGCCAAGCACTCAACCACTGAGCTATCCTGACATCCCCTCAAAACATTATTTTTTAATGTACCTCAATGTCACAAAGATTTTCTTTTCTTTTTTCCAGAAGTTTTATTGTTCTAACTTTTGTAATTATGTTTATAACAGCTTTTGGGTAATTTTTACATATGGTATAGGTTAGGGTTGAAGGTCATTTTTTTTCATATAGATTTATAGTTATGTCAGCACCATTTTTTGAAAAGACTATACTTTTCTATTGAATTATTATACTTTTGTACCACTCTCAAATGTTAATTGATCATGAATGCATAGCTCTATTTCTGTACTTTATTTTATTGTTTGATCTACGTGTCTATTGTTATGAGAAACCACACTGTCTTGATTACTATAGCTTTATATTATAATAGTAAGGCTTTAAATCAGGTAGAGTACTTTCTCCAACATTTTCTTTTCTTTCTTTATTCAATTTTTTTTTCTTCAAATATTTTGGCTATTCTTGTTTTTTTAATATTCAACTGGTCAATCTTTACTAAAAAAGCTGTTGGAATTTTGATTAGATTAGCATGAATCTATAGCTCAATTTGGGGAGAATTGACATCTTAAACAATATAGTCTTCTAATCTATTAATTTGATATACTCACCATTTATTTTGTCTTTTACATTATTTCAGTAGTGTTTTCTATTTTTCAGTGTACAGTCTTTGTACATAATTTTCGTAAGTATAACATTTTTATGTTATAAACAGAATTTTAACATGATTTTTCTTTTCTTCTATTTTTAAGATTTATTTTATTGTTTTTGACAGAGAGAGACAGAGAGAAGGTGGAGGTCCCAGAGCAGTCTCCATAGTTGTATGTCATCAGTCTTCGACATAGTTTTATTCCACTCAAGTGGCGCAGGGCCGCTCAGGGCGGGAACAGCAGGGGCATTCCACATGGAAAGCATACCCCAGTTCAGAATATAGGTCCACGTGGGCCAGGGCCGGGAATCAATCCTCAGACCCCAGGGCTGCCAGGTGAGTGCTCAACCCACTAAGCCATACTTTTTAAGATTTATTTTGGGGAAGCCGGGATGGCTCAGTGGGTTAGGCGCTCACTTTGCAGCGCCAGGGACCGAGGATCGAATCCCGGCCCCGGCCCGTGCGGAACCATATGCTGAACTGGGAGCTCCCCTAGTTCAGTTCTCTCTCTCTCTCTCTCTCTGTCTCTCTCTCTCCTCTGTCAAAATAAATAAATAAATAAATAAATCGAACATTAAAAAAAAAAAAAAAAAGGGTGGCTCCTAACTTTAAAAAAAAAAGAGGGGAAGCCGGGATGGCTCAGTGGGTTGAGCGCTCACTTTGAGGCCCCGAGGACGGAGGATCGAGTCCTGGCTCAGGCCCAGGAGGACCCACATGCTGAACTTGGGAGTTCCCACAGTTCAGTTCTCTTTCTGTCTCTGTATGTCTCTCTCTCTCTCTTTCTGTCAAAAATAAAATAAAAAAATAGAAATTAAAATTATGGGGAAGCCGGGATGGCTCAGTGGGTTAGGCGCTCACTTTGCAGCGCGAGGGACCGAGGATCGAATCCCGGCCCCGGCCCGTGCGGACCCATGTGCTGAACTGGGAGCTCCCCTAGTTCAGTTCTCTCTCTCTCTCTCTCTCTCTCTCTCTCTCTCCCTCTCTGTCAAAAATAAATAATTAAAAAAAAAAAAAAGATATAAGATTTATTTTATTGTTTGAGAGAAGGTGAGGGAGAGAGAAGTGGGGAGGGCCCAGAACAGTCTTCATAGTTGTACACCATTAGTTGTGAAATGGTTTCGTTCCACACAGGTGGATGTGGGGCCACGCTGGGTGGGAACCAAATTGGAGAACTTCCCCATGGGAGATGAGAACCCTCACCACTGTGACATTCTGGTGGTTACCAGTTGTGCCACAGTTCAGTATATGGATTTGCTCTGGCTGGGGCCAGGAATCGAAACCCAAACCTCATGGTTGTGAGGCAAGGGCTCAACCACTGAGCTATCCAGCACCCCTTGTTATCTCTTTTTAACCAGAAGTGTCATAGAAATTTAAGACAAATTTGGATCCATAATTATTTCTAAAAATTAAAGTAAATTATTACCTTATAGTTAATTAGCATTGGAACAAAACAAAAAATAATACATACATTAGATCACTTAATGTACAACAGGCAATGCAAATAAAGGCAGTTGAAATTGCCAAATTTCTGCATGGAGTAAAATATTCAAAACTATGAGATGGTATTATAATTGTTTTACTGAGTATGAAGAATTATTACTGAGGAAACATCTGTCCAAAACCAGTCTTGTATGGGGAGGCATTATATCATCTAGTAATTTATAATTAAGCAGAATATAAAAATAGTCTAAGGTTAGTCAAATAAGAGATGCAAACAAAATACTAGTTAGTAGTCTCTGATATATTTTGAAATTACACTATTCAAACTAAAGGTACTGAGGAGTTCAAAATCATAAGCACAGGCTATAGAATATGACTCTGATGTTTGCTTAACCTCTAATGGCCAAAAGGGATTCAGAAGAACCTGTAGACACCCAGTGTGGAGAAACCTACACTCAAACTCTGATACTAGAACTCTATGAAACTATGATATACACAAAGAAAGTGATATGTGGCTGGATGAATAATTATATGTGATTGTTGGAAAAATATTTTATTTACATTTTATATTGTTTTGGGGAAGCAACAAAATATATTAATTTGGTGATGTACCTTAGAATCTAAGTTATAGGTAATAAGTGTGTTGGAGGAGTAAATGAGATGATTCAGTGCAGGATATGTAATTGAAACCATTAACTTGCTATGTAATTTCAGGCAATATTTGGTATGAACAACAAGTTTTTAAGGTTTATTTTCCTCTACTTTTTGAATTATTATGAAAAGGATTTTTATTGTTATTTTTATGGAGTATAATCTGTTTTCAGAAGATAATAACAGTGTACTGTAGAAAGTTTGTTGATGTGTTTTTGTGCTGGAAAAGGTAAGTACTCTTACTTACATAGAAAATAGTGGCCCTCAAAATGATTCACAGCTTTTACTATATTTTTCTTTTTGAAGTTTCTTTACTGATGATGTTTGATTCTGAATAATTTGGGATATTATTTAACAGTTATGTATAGCTATATATTAGAGTTGAGAACAGAATCATACATCTTTTAGAAAATGTTCTTTCTCATGTGTGTGTGAGTGCATGCTTGTATTTGGAATTTGGTTTTGTGTGTGTGTTTTTTTAAATCATGCTTCATATATTACAGTGCCTTATCATTTTGAACATGTTAAACCATCACTATAATACTAGAGGTAGAGAAAACATCAGGGCCTTAAGACATACCTGGTATGCCAAAAAATGTATACACATTTTAAGAGATGTTATCTATGTATTAATTACTTTTCAAAGTGTTCTAGAACATAAATTGGCCATGGCTTAAGACTGAGTCTTGAGAACCTATAGCACTTAATAACTAGGTATTGCAGGTTGAATCTGGATTGAGGTTGGAGATGGAAGACAGAGAGGGCAGTAGCCAGAGAAGAGGAGGAAAACCATGAAAATATTCCATCATTACAGCCAAAGGAAGATTGTCTTTCTGAAGAGTTCTAAGCAGTTTGAATGGTGCTGAGAAGCCAAATCTGAAAAATGTCCACTCGATATAATGATGCCTTTAGTTATCTATTTCTGTGTAACAAATCTCTCTGAATCTTAGTGGCTGGCTTAAACAGTGTATTATTTCTCAAGATTCTGTAGGTTGGTTTCATTCAACTGAGGCTTAGCTGGGGCTGGAGCGTTCAAGGTGGCCTTATTTATTTGGAGCTTTGGTGCCTGGGCACCTTGATTCTTTTCCCTGTGGCTTCTGTCTCTGCATGTGATCTTAAAAGATGAGTCTAATTCAGGCTTCTTTATGTGGCTGCTGACTCCCAAGTGGGTGACAGTGAAGCTCTGAGGCCTGTGTTAAAACTTAGGCCTGGAGGGGAAGCTGGGATGGTTCAGTGGGTTAAGTGCTCACTTTGCAGCACTGGGGACCGAGGATCGAATCCTGGCCCCGGCCCGTGCGGACCCATGTGCTGAACTGGGGAGTACCCCCAGTTCTGTATCTCTCTCTTTCTCTCAAAAACAATAAAAAAAAAAACACCACACACACACAAAAAACAAATTTTGATATGATATTCAAAATATTTTCTAATTCCCCTTGTGATCTTCCTTTCTTTCTCCCTTTCTTTCTTTCTTTCTTTCTTTCTTTCTTTCTTTCTTTCTTTCTTTTTTTTTTTAAGACTTGTTTTATTGTTTCAGAGAAGGCGAAAGACAGAGAGACAGAGAGACCGAGAAACAAAGAAACAGAGAGAAGTGGGAGGGCCCAAAGCAGTCTCCATAGTTGTATATCATTAGTTGTGGCATGGTTTCATTCCACATAGGCAGGTGGGAACTGAACCAGGCCCTCCCACATGGGAGGTGAGAACCTTTACTGTCGAACCATCTCTCTGTTACCAGTTACACCACAGTTCAGCATATCAGTTTACATGGGCTGGGTCTGGGAATTGAACCTCAGACCTTGCAATTGCAAGGTAAGTGCTCAGCTGCTGAGCTATCCTGGTATCCCGTGATTTCTTTTTTAACTAATGAGTTACTCAGACATGTGCTGTTTAATGTCAAAGTATTTAGTGCTTTTCTATTTATAAGGTGACCAACCATCCTCCTTTAGGGAGGATAGTCCTCCTTTTGGAAGTTCTGTCCTCCCTCGAAAAGTGTCCTCCTAGATGTCCTCCTTTTCTTTTTTTTTAATTATTATTTTTTTTGGTTCTGCAATCAATTTCTTTCTTTTCTTTTCTTTTATTGTTAAATTTATTGGAGTGACATTGATTGGTAACAATTAGATAGTTTCCGGATGTACAAATCCACATTACATCACATATGCTTTGCATTATGTGCTCACCACCCAGAATCAGCTGCCCTCCTTTTCATTGAAAAAAAGTTGGTCACCTTACTAGTTATCATATTGTTGTTATTTCTTTTATTGTTTTTGACAGAGAGAGACAGAGAGAAGGGGGAGGGCCCAGAGCAGTTTCCATAGTTGAATGTCATCAGCTTTTGACATGGTTTTGTTCCCGACAGGTGGGCAGGGGCCTCATAGGGCAGGAACCGGGCTGGGGGCCTCCCGCATGAGAAGCACACCTCAGTTCAGCATATGGGTCTGCATGTGTTGGGATTCGATCCTCGGTCCCCGGGGCTGCAAAGTGAGTGTTTAACCCACTGAGCCATCCTGGCTTCCCCTGTTATTTCTTAGGTAATTCCATTGTGGTCAGAAAACATACTCTATAAGATATCAATCAGTCTTTTGACATATATTGAGACTTATTTTATGGCCCAGGACATGGTCTGTCTTGAACATTTCATATGTACTTGAAATGAATGTGTAGTCTGAAGTTGTTGAGTATATTGTTCCATGAATCTCAATGAGATTATTTTGGTTGATGATTCTCAGATTCTCTGTGTCCTAACTGGTATTTTTTTTTTTTTTTTTTTGTAGCTGTTTTTTCTATTAAGTACTAAGATATATTAAAATATTCAGCTATGTTTATGAATTTGTCTGTTTCTCTCTTTAGTTCTATCAGTGTTTGTTTCATGTATTTTGAAGCTCTACATATATAATTATTATGTAGCATAACATCATATACCATTATGAAATGTCCCTCTGTGCCTCTTTTTAAGTTTTTTGAATTCTATTTTATCTTTTATTAATATAGTCACTCTAGCTTTCTTATGCTTACAATTTACCAGATATATCTTCTTTGATACTTTTATACTATTTATGTATCTGTATTTAAAGTATGCCTCTTGCAGAGAGCAAATAATTGAGTCTTACTTATTTATTCATTCTGAAAGTTTTACAATATTTGGTTTTAGTTGGCATGCTTAGTCAATATAAATTTAACTTAATTGTTGACCTGACTGGATTCTGGTATATTATTTTGCTATTTGCTTTCTAGTATATTTGTCTTATCTGTTTTTTCCTTCTCTGTTCCTCCTTTCTTACTTTCTTTTATGTTAATCCATTATATGTAGCATTCCATTTAAATCTGTATTGACTTTTTAGCAATATTTCTTGATATTATTTCTTAGTGATTGTTCCAGGGATTACAATCTTTAACTTATTATAACCTACTTAGAGTTAATGTTAAATTAACTGTAATGTTAAAATACAGGAACCCTGGAACAATATGGTTCCACTTAACATTTCACCCATTTTTTATGCTAATGATTGTGTGTGTGTTGTTAAATCAAATAATACTAGATCACAGGGGAAGCTGGGATGGTTCAGTGGGTTAAGCGCTCACTTTGCGGCACCGGGGACTGGGGACCGAGACCTGGGCCCGGACCTTGCATACCCTTATGCTGAACTGGGGAGCTCCCCCAGTTCAGTTCTCTCCTTGTCTCTGTCTCTGTCTCTGTCTCTGTCTCTCTCTCTCTCTCTCTGTCAAAAACAATAAAAAAAAAGTAATACTAGATCACAAGTTTTTGCTCTATTATGCCTAATTGACAATGAGATATTCGATTTCAAGTAATGCTCTTATTTATAATAGTTATAAACTCAACCAACAAAATAAAAAACAATTCTCACTGGGCTAAAAATTTTTCTGAAATATTTCATGCCTTTGCACCATTATAAAAGCTAGCGATGGTAAAACCTGAGCAGATCACTGAGGTTTATTCCTTACCTCTAAACAAATATTTGGGACATTTAATTTTAAATTCCAAGTTGATAGAAAATTTAAAATGCTCTAGTCAGCATTCTCATTTTGTACACAAAGAAGTGATATCCGGACAGGTAAAGGATTGATCTAAGGTCACATGCAATGTTCATTTATTAATTCACTTTAAAATTTAACATATTTTTAAAAAATATTTATTAAGTGCTTGTTGTATACCTGTCACTGAAAATACAAAATGAGTAAGAACTAAAAATCACTGAATCATATACTTAAAACAGGTGTGTGTTATAATAGGTAAATAATACCTCTGATAAGATCCAGTTCTTTCTATCAAGAAGATAGATCATAGTGTAATAGAAATGTAACACAAGCATAAACAATTATAAAATGTCAACATGCCATAACAGACCAGTATGCTTACCTTACTAAACTTTGGAGTACCCTGGGACATAGGCTTGGACCTCTTGTATTTTCTCTCTACAACCACTCCCATCGTGATCTCATTCAGTGTTATGGTTTTAAATATCAATTTAAATTTGATGGTTCCAAAATTTTTATCTCCAGCAGATGTTTCTCTCAAATTCCAGACACAAACATTCAATTACCAATTTGACATCTCTCTTTTATTTATTTATTTTTTAGATTTATTTTATTGTTTTTGACAGAGCAAGAGAGACAGAGAGAAGGGGGAGGGCCCAGAGCAGTCTCTGTAGTTGTGCATCATCAGTTTTTGACATGGTTTCATTCCACATGGGTGTGCAAGGGCTGTGCAGGGCGGGAATTGGGCTGGGGGCCTCCTGCATGGGAGGCACACCCCCATGAGCCAGGAACCAGACGGGGGCGAGAACTGAACTGGGAAGCACACATCAGTTAATCATATGGGTCTGCACGGGCTGGGGTTGGAATTTGATCCTTGGTCCCCAGGGCTGCAAAGTGAACAATTAACCCACTGAGCCATCCCAGCTTCCCAACATCTCTCTTTTAAAAGCTAATTAGGTTCTCACATTTAACTTGTCCCATACCAAAGTCCTGATCTTCTCCAAATCTACTCCCACAACGATCATCATCTCAATTCATTAACAGATCCACCTTTCCAGTTGCTCAAGCCAAAATCCTTGGAGTCATCTTTCACTTGTTTCTTTCTCTCATTTAATTCACCATGAAATCCTACTGGTTTAACATAAATCCAGGACTGGACCACTTTAAAGACACCACCTCGCCTGCTATAATCCTGGTCTTTCTTCTGTGGTCTGGATTATTACCTTGTCTCTCAACAGTCCATATTCTATAAACCAGAGGAAATTTAAAGTTATAACTCAGATCAAGTCAGTTCTCTAATCAAATCTTCCATTGACTTCCCATCTCACTGCTAATGAAAGCTGAAATCTTCACAATGGTCTCCAAGACCCCAGAAAATCTGAAAAAGGCCCCTATCTCCACTGTGTTAACTTTGTAATCTAGTCTCTACTACTATTCTTTTGGCTTACTCTGTTCCATCCATATGGGCTTCCTTGCTATTCCTTCCTTGCTATTCTGTTGGCAAACTCTTACTTTGGGGCCTTTGCATTTGCTGTTCCCTCTACTTGGAGCTCTCTTCATCAGATATCCCAATTACCTACTCCCTAACCTCTTCAAGACTTTGCTCACATGTCACTTTCTCACTGAGGTCTTCCTTGATTACTTTATTTATAAGTATCAGCCCTACCCACGTATTTGCAACTTGTTCTTTTGTATCTCCTATTACCCTTCTTGCACTGTTTTCTCCATAAGCACTCATCACCTTAAACATACTACATAAATAATTTACTATTTTATTCATTAACTGTTTATTCCTATTGGGCCAAAAGTGCTATGAAGGCTTGCCTGTGTTGTTCACCACTGTTTCCCAGCATCTAGAATAGTAGGCATTCAATAAAAGATTTGAATGAGTGAACAGATTTGCCTTACATTACTCTTAGAGAAGGAAATGAGTGCGCTTTCTTCTGTGACTAGGGCAGGTTTGTTTCTTTGTTTGCTTTGGCAGAAGAATGGCTAAGATGGAGGCAAAGGTTACTGGCTGTTAGGGAACTTGTTAACTGTGGAGGTGAAACTTGAGTATAGTTGTGAAGGGTGATCAGGAATTTTCCAGACAGAGAAGATAATGAAAGACATTCCACGTAGAAGGAAAAGCATGTGCAAAAGCAGAATATTTTTTAAAAGAATGACACAGCCATAAATACCAAAGAGTTAAGTATTATGGTACATCAGGGAAATGTGGAGCAGGGAAAGTGAATGGGTGGGTCCACAGTGGAAGCCTGGGAGGCTAGCAGAGGCAGCCATGAAAGGTGGACAGGTTAGACTTAGCTTCCCAGTGCCATGTTCCTGCTCCATATAGTCTCCCTTCTCAATGTAAAGCTTATTTTTCTTTCAGGTAATGTAGGCTGATACCTTTACTACCTACATTTTCCTTTATAAATAAAAATTCATTTATGATCCCAGAGTATGAGATTTAAGGCAGGTGATTTTTAAAATGTGCACATTTAAAAAAGCAAAGAGCTAAAAGAGTTTATATTTTGAAATAAATTATATATTTTTGATTACTTAAATCCAAAAAACTAAAATAATCAAAACTTCCAAAGAAATGACATCTGGTGCCTAGTGCAATCCTATTTTCATCATCAACTTTCAGTCCAAACTCTGTCAGAAAACAATGTCAATGATATAACATACAAAGGGCTGTGGAAACAGATCTAAATTTGGAAGCATTGAAAATGCCCTTCAAATTTTTTATCACCTGGCAATTATTAAGCTGACATTGATATTTATTCACTATTATATATTTAAATTGTTAAATTAAGCAATGAGGAATACTAAATTACATGTGACTAACTGATCATGGAATATATAATAGTGTTTTATTTTTATTGTTTATTTTTATTATTTTTTGAAGATTTATTTTATTAATTTTTGACAGAGAGAAACAGAGACTGAGAGAGACAGAGAGAAGGGGGAGGGCCCAGAGCAGTCTCCATAGTTGACATTAGTTTTCCATATAGTTTCACTCCACAGGTGGGCACAGGGCTGCACTGGGCAGGAACTGGGCAGGGAGCCTCCTGCATAGGTCCCGGCAAGAACTGAGCTGGGGGCACACCCCAGTTCAGCATGTGGGTCCTCATGGGTTGGGGCTGGGATTCGATCCTCGGTCCCCGGGGCTTCAAGGCGAGCACTTAACCCGCTGAGCCATCCCAGCTTTCCCAGTACTGGTTTTTTATTCTTTTTTTTTTTTCTTATTAATTGCGTTAGTCAGTAAAAATTATGTAGATTCCATGTGTGCAATTCTATAATACATCATTGTGTGCTCACCACCCAGAGGCAGTTCTCTTTCCATCACCATATGTTTGATGGCCCCCCTTCTCCCCCATTCCCCTTACCCTCAGGTACCCACTAAACTATTGACTGTGTCCATGAGATTTTGGTTCTTTGTTGCTTTCAATTTTATATTTCATATCTAAGTGAAGTAATATGGTTCTTGATTTTTTTCAGTCTGACTTATTTCACTTAACATGATGATCTCAAGGACCATCCATGTTATTGGAAATTGCTGTATTTCATCTTTTCTTATGGCTGAGTAATGTTCCATTGTGTAAATGTACCACAACTTCTTTATACAGTCATCTATCAAGGGCACTTTGGTCATTTCCACAACTTGACCACCGTGAACAGTGCTGCAATGAACATTGGGGTACATATATCTTTGCAAACTAAGCTTTTTGAGTTTTTTGGATAGATACCCAGAAGAAGGATTGCTGGGTCATATGGTAATTCTATTCTTAATTTTTTGAGGAACCTCCATACTGCCTTCCATAGTGGTTGTACTAATTTTTATTCCCATCAGCAGTGTAAGAGGGTTCCTTTTGCTTCACAGTCTCCCTAGCACCTGTTATTCCTTGTCTTGTTGATTATAGCCAGATTTTTTCATTCTTAAAAGTGATATTTTTATACTTTAACTCTTCTTAATTTTATTTGTAAACCTAAAGATCTTGTATCTTTTTATGAACTTCATCAACATTGAGTATTAAAAGTTAAGAATAAGCAATGAGCAAAACAATTATACATTCATTCATTCAACAAATATTTGACAGCCCCATATGAGCAAAGAATGTGATTTGGCTTTGGATTCCAAATGACACAAAAACAAGTATTTTGTGTGTGCGTGTTGTTTTTGCTTAAAATAACCATGAGGAATATATTGATCTATACTGTGGAAAATAATTATTCAAATGAATCTATAAGTGTACCACCTTGTTTGACTGAGATGACATAGTTGTGAGAATCACCCAAAAGTCCTATAGAAATCATATTATCTTCCTTGACTTGTATGTGCAACAACTGACTAAAACTTTTTTGGAAGCTGTATCTGTGTATATTTACCATCAAACAGAGATGTTACTAAGATCCTTACATTGGAGTAAACTCAGCCCCATCCAGCGCTTGGGAACCTGATATTACTATAATAAGACCCACTTTCTAGGCATAAACATACATCGATAATATTTTTAAATTGTATTTCTTGCAATATGTAGCAAGTGCCAATAAGTGTTCTGTCACTTTGACCTGGAAGTCCTACTCCTGGGAACTTATCCAAGAGCACTAATCCCATGGAAGCATAAATCTTATATGCACAAAGATTTTTATTACAAGGCTATCTATAAGAGCCAAGCTCTGGAATTAACCTAAATTTCTACAACAGGAAAATCATTGAGAAGAGCATAGTGTATCAATAATATGTCATATTACGTGATCATTAAAAGACAAAACCATGAAGACTGAAGAATTATTTAATATATTTTTGATAAACCTGAAATTAAAAGGCAATATTTTTAAATGACATTTACATTTGATTATACATATGTAAAAAGGATAAGCATATGGAAGATTATAAGATAAAATGAAAAGATGAAAACAATTGTGTTAGAATGAAAGAATTAAAATTTTGTTTACTTCCTATAAAAATGTTTCAAGTTTTGTTTTACATAAACTTTTCAATGGAAATTTATTCCATGTTGAATCAACTCATACCATAAGAATGTGTCCACACAGATCATAAATAAAAGCTGGGCTTTTACAGAGTTGACCCATTTGTGTTGTCTGAGAATTCCCTACTCTGGCTATCTTTCTAGTGTTATCATTTCACCATTGTTTTCAACCATGAAGAGCTGTTTCCAATATACACAGGTTGGACCCCACCTGAGATCTACCAAATTTGAACTTCTGGAAGTTGGGCTTAGGCAAAACTACTTTAAATGCCCCTTCCCACCCCAGGCCATTCTGCTAGGTAATGCTGCTAGGTTCAGAACCACTGATGTCACCATGCAAGAGAATCAGTAGCCATAAAGATGGCATTTCTGGAAGAAATTAAAAATTTTATTTTAAAGAAAAAACAAAAATTATAGTCAATGTTCAGGTGGCTATTTCCAATTTTTATTTTCTGGGATGTGGGAAAATGTTGCAAATGTGTTCACACTATTACAACCCAAGGCATGCTTTTGTGCTATCCTCAGAACACACCAAATGACAGAAGGAGGAGCCTAAGAAGGTAGAGGAACCCATCCTGGACCATATGCTCAAGGCAGGGCCTCTGTGGCCACATGACCTTGAAAGGAGGCAGCTAGAGGTTCTCAGGGATTTCCCAGAAGGCAAATATTTTTTTCTTTATTAAATTTGTGTATAATGTGATTTCTGTTCAGGATGGCAGAATAGGTCAATAATGTGCTTGCATTCTCTCACAACTACATCAAAATTACAACTGAACTGCAGAACAACCATCATTGATGGTCGCTTGAAGTCTAACTGAACAGAAATCCTACAACCAAGGACTTTGTTAGGAGGTGCAGAGACACAGAATGGGTTGCTCCCACATTCATGTGTGGTAGTTAAAAACTGGAAGGAATAGCTCAAATGTAGAGGTCCTAGCCTCACACTAGGCTCCCCAACCCAGGGTTCCAGAGCTAGAACGAGAAGTCCTCCAAACTTCTGACTGTGAGAACTAGTGGAGATGGTGGCTGAGTGAGATGGAGGGTGGCTGCAATCCCAGGCACTTCTCTTAAAGGGTCCATGAACAAACTTATGGGCTTATGGGCTCACTCACTCTGAGTTCCGGTGCTGGGACAGCAGCTTGAAAGGAGCCAGGGACATATAGAGAGGAACTGAATTATCTGGCTTTAAGGTGAGGCCTGGAGGAGCAGCTTTCTCCTAGACGGGAGGCTAGCAGAAGCCATTGTTTCTTTGTTGAGCCCTCCCCCATCATGGTGTGCAGACTCAGGTGGCCGCCATATCTGAGTCTCCATACCTGGCTAATACTGTTCTCCCTGCCCTGGTGATTTCCTGAGACCCCACCTCAGCCAACTTGTGGGCCCACCCAAGCTGCTTCCAGTGGCTTGTCCATACACATTCTCTACTTTGGCTCATGCTGTGGACTTTTGTAAAAGTCTCTCAAAAGTTCACAAACCCCAAACAAGGAGCATCTGGCCTTTGCATGTCCTATACTTCTTGCTAAATGACCCTAAGCCTGGCACTAGCAGCAGCTTGTGCCAGGCTTGTTTTGTGGCTTAGTCTCTCAAAGTACCTCCAAGTAGTCCAGCTCAGCTGAAAGACATTTATGGAGCACTCTGTGGCTCATACCAAATGGCCCCAGGCAGAGGGTGAACTTGACCTGCTTGGAGCCCCTCCCAAGAGGCCCTGGAGTCAGCACATCTGGTGGCCTGCTTTGGACCACAGCAGAGCACAACCAGGCCACCTCCACAGATGACACATCCAAAAGGCAGACAAGGTAGGCACCAGAGCCCTGCTAAAGTGAATCTTCTCTGTAGGGTCAATCCCTGCAAAATAGCTCCTCCACTGTAGTCACAGTCAGTACTCACAACAAATCAGCCTGAGGGTCAATCTCTTCCATTGACATACAAATAGCAATCAAAGCTCAGTTGCAACAGGAGGGCAAACACAACCCAGACAAGGAACACACCTAGAGCACATGGCTCAGGTGACCAGGGAACTGCATCACTGGGTCCCTACTACATAAAGCCACTCTACTAAGACTGGGAGACATAGCAGCTCTACCTAATACATAGAAACAAACACAAGGAGGCAGCCAAA
Organism: Craseonycteris thonglongyai; assembly: GCA_004027555.1. Taxonomy (NCBI): domain Eukaryota; kingdom Metazoa; phylum Chordata; class Mammalia; order Chiroptera; family Craseonycteridae; genus Craseonycteris; species Craseonycteris thonglongyai. Next base: position 29,719 of record PVKE010017616.1, read on the forward strand.
ATGAGGAGAAAAAAAAAAGTCCCAAACAAAAGAACAGAACAAAACTTCAGAAAAAGAACTAAATAAAATGGAGACAAGCAATTAACCAGACACAGAATTTCAAACACTGGTTATGAGAATGTTCAATGGGAGATGCCTGGATGGCTCAGCAGGTTAAGCGCTTGCTTTGCAGTCCTGGGATCCAAGAATAAAATCCCAACCCTGGCCCATGTGGACCCATATGCTGAACAGGGGTGTGGACCTCAGTTAAGTTGTCATCAGAGCAAGCTTCCCATATAGGGGCCCCTGGTTTGGTGCCCAACTGGTGGAGGTGTGCCTCCCATTCAGGAGGCCCCTGGCCCAGTTTCTGCCCTGCATGGCCATCTTCCCACCTGTGTGGAATGAAACTATGTTGAAAACTGATGACATACAACCATGAAGACTGCTCTGGGCCCTCCCTATTCTCTCTTTCTCTCTGTCTCTGTCTCTCTGTCAAAAACAAACAAATAAATAAATAAAAAAAAAAGAATGTTCAATGATCTCAATGAAAACTTTAACAAAGAAACAGGAAACTTAAAAATGACAATAGAAGACATAAGAAAGAGTCAGGCATAAATGAAGAATACAGTAACTAAAATAAAGAATGAAGAGGGAGGGGAGGTGGGAGAGGGCACCAACATTAATGACACACTCAATAGCTTGGTGGTTCCCTGGAGAGGGGGGAGGAGGGAGGAGGGAGAGTTGTGGGGGGAGGTGGGAGTGGGCACCGGATATATGATGGTAGAGGGGGAGCTGATTCTGGGTGGTGGGCACATAATGCGATGCATGGGTGATGTGAT
>PVKE010017617.1:0-30524 GCA_004027555.1 Craseonycteris thonglongyai
CCATCTTTTCTCTGAGTAGGAATCTTCCCTGGGCTCGTTTACCAGTGCCAACTGCCCAATGTCAAGGGAGCCAAGAAAGAACTTTAGAAAAGACATGAGTTCAATATGGATGGATCTTGAGATGATTATGCTAAGAGAAATAAATCAGACAGAAAAAGTTGAGAACTATATAACTTCACTCGTATGTGGGCTGTGAAACTGAAAGCAACAAACGAACAAGACAAACAAAAACTCATAAGCACAGACAACAGTTTAGTGGTTACCAGGAGGTAAGGGGGGATGGGGGTGGTAGAAGAAGGTAAAGGGGATCATACATATGGTGATGGAAGGAGAACTGACTCAGGGTGTTGAACACACAATGCAATATATGGATGATGCATTATAGAATTGCACACTTGAAATCTGTATAATTTTACTAATGTCACCCCAATAAATTTAATAAAAATTAATAAAAGTAGAAACAAAGATAAGAAAAACTTTCTCCCAGATCAGTTCTATTTATAATCACTTCACACCTACTTAAAAGCTCCATTCTCAACTTCTTTCCATTAGTTTTTGCGAATGGCTTGAATCTGTGTTTATAAATAATGTTTGCAAACATCTGGCTAGAACATCCCATCAACCTAGAAAATATATATCTCCCATGTCATTTTTATATTTAGAGAAAAGAATGATAGAGAGCAGGTGGCTAATAATATGATTCAAGATAGCTAGATAATGATTAGTTAAGCTGAAGACCCTATAACCTGATGCCCCTTATCTGTCCCAAAAGTGATGTTTTTGGACAAAATTTTTTCACAGTGCCAAGACTTTTCATAGCCTTCACTGTTCCTCTTCATATTGTGGTCACTGCAATTTACATCTTCCCTTTAATTTGCAAATATGAAAGTGCACCATTGGTGGCCAAAAAGAATGTTGTAGTAGGAGAGGGAGATTAATAGATGTTTTTAAAAAGACAATAGAAATTTTCCTCACTAAGTTCTTTATTCTTAACCTTTAAACTAATATTTAAATAAAACTTGATGATTTTTATGGTTAGGTGGAAAGATTTTATGTTACTATTATTACATTGGTCAAAATGATCAGTTGTGGGAAGCTACTGTACTGATAGTTAGCCATGATAATTTCAAGGCATTTAAGTGATAGTACAGTTGTGTAGTTAGGTAATTCCTAGCTTCTATATGTGTGTTCCCAATGGACCTATAGCAGGCATTCTTTGGGTAGGAGAGAAGAACTCGGGTTACCGGGGTTGCTATTGTATTGCTATCATGGTTATTGCTGCAGTTTCTTTTGAAAGAGGTTTCTTTAGAAAATCAACTGACAGTTCAAACCAATCCATGTCTTGGGGCTTTTCAATAAGATTCACTCTTCCGAGCGGAACATTGTTTCCCTATGTGTTGAGAGGTAAATGTTCCATATACCATAGTTAGTAGATTTTTTTTCTTTTTTTGGTCAGGGATAAAGGAGTTTTGCAAAGTTAACAAGGAAAGCAAAAGCTTGTGTTTGGAGGAAAGGGCCAGGAGCTGTTGCCCGTCACCATGGATTTCTGTACCTATGTGATAGTCAGATCCTGCTCATCATAAGAGCCATAGTCTTTTTGGATGTTTGGCTCCCATCAAATGTTCTTGAAAGGTCTTTTAGTCTTGACTTTGGTCTGAAAGCTAGACAACACTTTCAGTGCACCTCTTTCTTCTTCCTATATAACATCTTAATTTTCTGCCTCATTTTAATTTTAGTCAGTATTTTCTTTTTATTTGTGGTTGCAGCATAATTACTTAACATGTACTTACTTTGGGACAGGTACATAACAAAGGTTTAGAAGGCAAGTGTAGTTAAAGTGAAATAATCATTTTGTCTTATGAAAATACACAAGTGAGTCATTTTTTATTGGAACTGAAGGCTCAAGTTAAATTGTTTTTCCTATAATCTTTTAAGCATATGTTCAGCAGAGAGAAAAAAAAATGTTTTAAGGTTGGAATTCTCTACGAAGTTAAATAAATGTTAATATTTCCCCATGTTATAAGTTCAGATATTTCTAGAATCCTGAAGTCACAGTGGTTAAAACTGTAATGAAACAACACTAACAGTGGAGTGAGGACTGTGGGAGAAATGGAGGCACTCCGAGATTCCTTTTTATCTCCTTTCTCACTTTCTCACATAGGATTAGGCAAGGCACTTTCAGTTACCCAATTCATTTCCTCGTCAGAATGTGTGCTTTACTCATTATTCAGAAGAAGATTAAACGAATTGGTGTGTGGTGTGGGGGAAATGTGTGTGAGTGTGTAGAAGGATCTCACAGACTTTTGAGTAAGAGCAAGTTGACTCTATTTTCTAGGAGTGTCGAAGAATATAATAAAGACACCAGAGCTAAAGTCCTCTAACTTTTAGAAGTCAAAACTTGTAATTTAAAAGAAAAATGGTAACATGTCATTTCTTATGTTTCCTTTTTTGTTGGACAGCAATACTTAAAAAAAATGTTTAAGACTTTATTTTTATGCTGGTGGTAGAATTTTCTTTTCTTTTTTTTAAATAAGAGAGCTTTTAGTACTTGATGATAGCTAATAAAATTCATTTTTCATCCCAAATAGAAAGGATCAATACTTTTGAGGTCCCAGGCCTCATATACCCCCAAATTTGCACAAATAGCTTTTGGGGCCACTCGGTCATCAGGACACCTACTTTCAAGAGAAATAGATGAGATAATGTCCAAAAGATATATTGAGACTTAGCACTAAAAGCAAAATATTTTTTTTAGAAGTTATTACTTTGGATAGGTGAAACGTAAAGTATTATGAAAATTCAAGTGAGAAGAACAGATTTACTGTGCTGGACAAAAGCAGTGCTGGGACCATGGATGGATTCTGGGACCTGAGGAAATAAAAGGTTGCTTGGAAGGCCCAGAAAGAAATGAATCAGAAGAGAATCAAGGACTAGATTAACTAACCAAATGAGACCAAAAAGCATGGAAAGGTATAAAATCACAGGGGATGACGAAGGAAGTAGGTACTGGGCTTCTTATTATCTCACTTTGAGCTCTTGCTTCCATCAAAGTAGTTTAACTTATGGATTGTCCCTACACCTGTAGGTTTTCAATGTATTTTTCTAACCAAAGCCAATTTTCTTCTGTATTGGTTAGTTATTGCTGCATAACAAATCACCTCCCAATTGAGTGGCTTCAAACAAAAACCATCTGACTCAGTTCAGTATTCTGTTGGTCAGCTGTATTGTTTTAAATCTGGGCTAGCTTGGATGACATCTGTGGGCTCTCATGTGTCTGGTCAGTTGGAGGTTGGGTGGCAGCTGAATGATCTGGGATGGCTTCATTCATTTGTCAGGAGTGGGTAAAACAGCTTAAATATACTGTATTCAGTTTTTCATCCTATAGGTAGCTAAACTATGATGGTCTCAGAGTTCAAAAAAAAAATTACAATGCATGAGTGACTTTTTAATCTTCTACTTGTGTCACATTTGCTAATGTCTCATTGGCCAAACTGTTCACATGGCCAAGGCCAAAGTCAGTGTGGAAAGGGACAAGTTCAAGAGCATAAACAGTGAGGGACAACTTCAAGAGCATGAGACAGTGAGGGAAACTATTGTGTCCTCTTTGCAACCACTTTACCACACCTTCCTAAGAGAAAATTTGATGTCAGCTGCTAAATGAATATATTTTAAAATCTGATCTTTACTTTTCCCCAAAGACTCAATTTTTCATTAGAACAGGGAAGTATTTCCTAATTATTTTCTTTTTTAAATAATAACAAAAATGAAAGTATGGTGGAAATGGGCTTTGGGAAGTGTGAGGGGACTTTTTCTGTTAATAAAATTGAGAGGTGCTAATGGCATTTAACAGTCAAGGAGAAGGAGTGCTGAACATTCTTCAATTGGGGGCAGTTTGGCACTGCACGGTTAAAGCTTGTCTTGTCCCTGTTGAGAAACACTGAGTTACGTGTTCCAAGGGAATATTTTTTCTTTGGAATAAATTTTATTCTTCCTTCACTGCTCAAGGACATAGTTTTATGGTGAAAGAACAGAAACACTAGACTGAGTGAGAAGAGACTGAGTTTTTAATATTGTCTGTGCCACACTGACTGAATAACTTGGAGTAAATCACTTAGGTATTTCGGATTTCAGTTTCCTACCTTAAAGTAACAGGGTTCGATGAGATGATATACATTGTATACTTACTTACACATTTAGTTCTTTCACAGTGTTCAGGTAGATGAAACCATTTTTATTTTATTGTTTTTGACACAAAGAGAGAAAGGAGAGGGCCCAGAGCAGTCTCTGTAGTTGTACATCACCAGTTTTCAACATGGTTTTGTTTCACACAGGTGGGCAAGAGCCATGCAGGGTGGGAACTGGGCTGGGGGCCACCCACATGGGAGGCATGCCCAGTTGATCCAGGGGGCAAACCAGGGGGCTGAGAACCAAACTGGAGGCCTCTCTTATGGGAAGTATACCCCAGTTCAGCATGTGGGTCCACACGGGCTGGGGCCGAAATTCGATCCTCAGTCCCCAGGGCTGCAAAACGAATGCTTAACCCACTGAGCCATCCTGGCTCCTCCCCCCACCATATGATTTCTTTTTTTTTTAATTTAATTTAATTTTATTTTTTAATATATTTTTTAATATATATTTTATTTATTTATTTATTTATTTTGACAGAGGAGAGAGGAAGAGAGATACAGAGTCAGAGAGAGAACTTAACTAGGGGAGCTCCCAGTTCAGCATATGGTTCCGCACAGGCCGGGGCCAGAATTCGATCCTCGGTCCCCGGTGCTGCAAAGTGAGCGCCTAACGCACTGAGCCATCCCGGCTTCCCCATGATTTCTTATCATATCCCTCAGTACAGATTGATGCCATAACTCTAACGGGACCAAAACAGTGGTTTTAAATGTATAACTCTGTTGACTTGACTTGTTTCAGTGGTAAAGTATAGACCATTTTCTAGAAGGATATCTATCTATCTATCTTTCTTTCTTTTTTTTTTCTTTTCTTTTCTTTTCTTTCTTTCTTTCTTTCTTTCTTTCTTTTCTTTCTTTCTTTCTTCCTTCCTTCTTTCCTTCTTTCTTTCTTTCTTTCTTTCTTTCTTTCTTTCTTTCTTTCTTTCTTTCTTTCTTTCTTTCTTTTTTATTGTTTGAAAGCAGGTGAGTGAGAGAGAGAGAGAGAGAGAGTTAAAGGAGGAGGGCCCAGAGTGGTCTTCATAGTTGTACATCATTAATTGTGACAGAGTTTCATTTCACACAGGTGGAAGTGGGACTGTGAAGGCAGGAGACAAACTGGGGGCCTCTTACATGGGAGGTGAGAACCTTCACTGCCATCACAGCCATTACTAGTTGTTCTGCAGGCTAGCATATGGGTTTGCACAGGCCAGGGCCAGGATTCGATCCCTGGACCTCACAGTTGCAAAGCAAGTGCTCAACCTGTTGAGTCCAGGCATCCCAGGAGAATATTCTTAGTAGAGGTCCTTTAGGATGCCCTCAATGAATATTATTTTTCATAACTGAGTTTCATTGTTCTTAGGATTCTTTCAACTTCTGTGATTATTACACATTTTTGGAAGAAGAAAAAAAAAAACCTTCTGGTTTGTATTAGTCTGCTTAGGTTGCTGTAATGAAATACCACAGACTGGGTGTCTTAAACAACAGAAATTTATTTTCTCACTGTTCTGGAGCCTAGAAGTCCATGATCAGAGTGCCGTCAAAGTTGGTTTCTAGTGAGGCCTCTCTTCTTTGTTTACAGATGGCTGCCTTCTCACTGTGTTCTCACATGACCTTTCCTCTGTGTGCATGTAGAGAGAAAGATCTCTAATCTCTCTTCCTCTTCTGATAAGGATACCTGTGCTGTCAGATTAGGTCCCACCCTTAAGACCTTATTTAAAATTAACTAAAGGTCCCATCTCCCAATACAGTCATGTTAGGGGTTAGGTCTTCAATGTAGATTTCATTTTCTTCCTTCCTTTCTTCTTTCCTTCCTTTTCTTCCTTTTCTTCTGTTCTTTCTTTTGGAATTTCCAGTAGGAAGTTAACTCAATCATTTCATTTTTCTATTAATATACTATATTTTGTGTACATATAAAAGAATTCTAGAGATTTGACATTGTATAATATTTAAGATAATAAATGCAAGTTACTGTAATCTGATACACCTCACCTCTGGGAATGTCAGTTGAGGTAATTTCACCAATTATAGATGAAAGTGGCCCTTTGGCTTGTCTTGAGAGGGCTTCTTGGCATTGTATGACTTTTGGAATATTTGGGAGCGATTCATATCTTGAGAAGCACATATATGTGTGCATGTGTATATACATAAATATGTTTAGACACTAATGCTAAAAATACAAGTAAAGTGAAATAAGGGGACATAAATAATTTATTGTTTATTGAGGGATGATATACACTTTTGAAATATTGTTTGGCAAAGGGCAGAATCTAGTGCATGGTGTCATCTTTATTTAATAACAGAAAATATGTTCTAGGGCATCTAACATGCTTTTTAGCTTATCCCAGTGGCAACTTTTTTCTCTATTCCCCTGGCAAAAGCTGTATTAAATGAAATTTATGTAGAGAAGAGAAAGAAGGAAAGAGTTAGGAGGGAGTTTGAAGTGGGAGTAGCAGTAAAAAGAGAGACAGCATAGTTGCAAAGAAAATCGACTTAGGGTGGCATTTTCCTGAATCATTATTATATTTATGTTAAGGTACATTTTTATTGGCTCATAAAATTCAGTGACATGAATAGATACAAAAGTAAAGCAGCAAGCTTCAGTCTAGTTGTTATCGTTATAATAGTATGAAAACCATTTTCATTGCAGGTGTTTCAAAGACCCGTACAGGTTACGTGACTTATATAAACATTAACATATTATTTTAACATGAAGCTGCTACCCGTTGACCTCTAAGCTTTTGACTTTAATAATATCCAGGTTACCCCTTAGCCAAAATATGTTTTCTCTTTAATTTTCACACTGGTGAACTTCTTTAATATAAAGTAGTGATATAATAAATAAATTATATCCAGATGAAAGCCTGTCATCTGATACCTCATCCCAGCACAGTGCCTATGAATACTAAAGCAAGCATTTCCCAATAACATGCTGCCTGTGTCAGACAGAGACCTGGGACTCTGGCCGAGGAGCTTTTTGATAAGAGGAAGAATGGGAAAAATGGATATGGTCAAGGAAATATTACCTTGGACAAAAGTCTTAGAGATTAATATTAAATTTTTTATTCCTCTATGAAATGAGGAAAGGGGTTGGGATGAAGAGGAAAAAAACAGAGGTCATCAGAGATTGAAAAACTGTGTCAACTGTGGAAAAAAGCCCAGCAAAGTGAAGTCTTCGTTATGAAGTGCACAAAAGAATGAATGTGTGGGTGCGAGAGACCCCTGGGAGTGATTGGCAGTCATATTATTTAGCTTCCTGCACACTACATGGCTGTAGTCAGGTTTTCTGTAGCTATGGAGCCAGTAATTTTTTAAAGTTGTTACTGCTTCTGAGGGCATTCATCCCTAAAAGCACAGTGTATATCTAACAAGCTGGTAATTTAGGTTTAGTGATCTTACAATCAGTGATTTCTAAAAAAGAATGGCAACATGTATTTGAACATTATATAGTACTCTGACTGCATATGGTGTTCATATCCAATAGTTATTATGTGCTTTCCTTTTTCCTAGTGGAACAACCAGATTCTTCTGTTTTCTCTGCTTTCTTCCCTCTTTCATGTTTTCTGCTTTACCAGTAGACATGATAGAAATACTTTATGTAAAATATGGAAAGTGAGTATGAGAAAAGTTACAGAAAATTGAGCCAACTGACTGATTTGATATAATCAACAGTAAAATTCTAAACTCTTTGCCTGACTTATTTCTAGGTCCATCCATGTGGGCACAAGCATCAGATTTTATTCTTTTTTTATGGCTAATATTCTGTTGAAATAACAATATAATGTATAATAAAAAAACACAACAAATACAGTAAACACAGTAAATACAGTAAGTAATATAATATAATATATATGCCACAACATTTATATCCATTTATCTATTGATGGACACCTAGGTTGTAAATGAACAAACAAAACAAAACAAAACAAAACAAAACAGAAATAGACTCATAGGTACAGAGAACAGGTTGATGGTTGCCAGGGATGAGGGTGGTGATGGGAGTGCAAAAAATGTGAAGGGGATTAAAAGATATAAACATGTAGTTATAAAATAAATTATGGGGATATAGAGTACAGCATAGGTAATCAATAATATTGTAATAACTTTGTATGGTGGCAGATGGTTACTAGACTTGTCATGTTGACTACTTTGTAAGATAGAATTGGCTGTTGATTAACACAAGTTTGACATGTGGGTCCACTCATATATTGATTTTTTTCAATAAAGTACTATAAATGTGTTTTCTCTTATAATTTTCTTAATAACATTTTCTTTTCTCTAGTTTACTTTATTGTAAAAATATAGTATATAGTACATATAACAAAACTATGTGTTAATTGACTATTTATGTTATTGGTAAGGCTTCCAATCAATAGTAGGCTATTAGTAGCAAAGTTTGGGGGAATCAAAAGTTACATGCAGTTTTTGACTACTTGTGAACTTGCATCTGTAAACTTTGCATTGTTCAAGGGCAAATTATATATAAATGTGGAATCACTACGTTGAACACCTGAAACTATTATAATATTTTATGTCAACTGTAAGTAAAAAATTAATTAATTAATTAAAAAGTCCTAAATTCAGATCTAATATAATCCAACTCAGTAAAGTCTGGATTTTTTTTTTTAATGCTGTTGGAAATTTCCACAAAATTTATAAATGTAGCTTTATTTAATTAAATTTATTAGTGTTTGCAAAGAGTTACTGTCTTGGAAAATATGTATTAGGTATTATTATTACTATTAATAATAAAATGGAACTGACAAGGTACTTGAAGAAATTGCACTAAAATGTGAATCTGTAGGCTTGGAGAGGGGCTGCCTGGCCCCTCTTTACTTTTTTGACCTCTATTAATAGATTTATAGCAGAATAAGATTACTATTAGATTTGAAATGTTACCTAAATTCAGAACTCAGTTTTCTTTAGATTGCAGTGGACCCTTGAAGGTCTGGGATGGAGCACATTGTTTTCTAACTGCTTAAGCTCCATCCCACAGATTCTGACATGTCATCAAGGTTACAGGTAGGGTTAGAGTTAGAATTAGAAGGATCAGATAGTCTGATTTATGTTTCAAAAAGACATTCTGGCTTCAAAGCCCTGGCAGGATAACTGTTTGTGGTAGTTCATTCAAATGAGTGGTGAAGAGGACCTGTGTTCAAGGCATTGGAAGAAGTGATGGGGAGGAAGAAATAGTATTTGTATTTTAGAGGTACAATTGAGAGGATGCAGTTATTAACTAGATGAGAGAAGGACAGGAGGGATAAAAAATAGGTCTTTCATAATTCCAGTTCTGATTCCAACACATGAGGGTTTCTCACACCACCGAACAGTTATCCTTTACCCTCTGGTTTCCTACAGATCACCTTAATTCTGACACTACCTACCTAGAGATATCTTCAGATTCCACAGGGTAAGGGTTTTGTTTTATATGGCTACCTCCCACCAGTCACAAGTCACAGTTGTTACCTATGCTTCTGATGGGATATAGATTAGAGGTTTTCTGTCCTTTGATTTGACTGATCTACTAGAGCAGCTCACACAACTCAGAGAAACATTTTACTTACCAGGTGACTGGCTTATTTTAAAGAGATATAACTCGGGAACAGCCAGATGAAAGAGATGCAGAGTAAGGTATAGGAAAAGGGCACAGAGCTTCTATGCTCTCTCCAAGTACACCAGTCTCCCCAGATCTCCCTGTGTTTATCAACCTGCAAGCTCTTGGAACCTTTTGCTTGTGGGTTCTTACGGAGGCTTCGTTACATAGGCATGATTGATTGACTCATTTGCCATTGGTGATTGAGTCAACTTTTAGCCTCTTTTTCCACCCTGGTTGTGAAGAGTTGGGATTCAAAATTTCCTCTCTCATCAATGGATTGCTTCTTCAGTTCTCTGGCAGCCAGACGTCATCCTTAGGTGGTCCAAAAGTCGACTCATTCACGTAACAAAAGGCACCTTTATTGCTCTCATCACTTAAGAAATCCCAAGGGTTTTGAGAAGTCTGTGCTAGAAACAGTGGACAAGACCAGATATATAAATTTATTATAAATCACAACATCACATACTTTGATTCTGAATTTGAGATTTATTATCCAAACTGGAGAAATCAGGATAAGAAGCAAGTCTGAGGGTCAAGAAGTGATGGATTTTGTGCACGTTGAATTTGAAATGCCTGTGGAACAGTTAGTACCCTAAATCCTGGGAGATAGGTGTGAATTGGATGCATGGTTGTGGATATAACAGCTGCAGCTCTGTACGCTTGTGAGACCTTTCAGTTTGTGTATAGTGAGAAGCAGGCCATGGTTGGAAACAAGACTCCCAGCCTAAATTTGATTTTTTTTCTGGAAAATGTGACCCTTGTCAGGATCTCAGGCCCTGAGAATACAAAGACAAATGCTGTCATCTCTGCATTTTTTGGGAGAAGGTGATCTGTTTAGTGTCCAACCCAGAAGAGCTTACTTTGAATGCACTAATTAATTTGGAAATGTAAATAAGATTTAATTGGTCCAACCTCAGAGGAAGATTTATCCTAAATAAATCTTTATTTCTTGATGAATAGGCTTAAAGGCATAAAAGGAAGAGTAAATAGGATTTAGGCTCAGATTCCTCTGGGTTAGTTCTGCTGAAGTGTAGGACTTATTCAAATGCTTAAGTTGAGAGAGTGTGTCACTTAAGGGAGAATGTGATTTGGGAAAAGAACATCAGGGAGGGATGAGCAATAGTGGTGAATGAATATTTAATGTATCCCTTATTATTTGGAGCTTTTGTTGGAACCGTGTTTTGATTTGGGATTAAATTCCAGAAGAGGTTCTTGGCCAATCAGCAACTGGATATCTGGTCTAAATGGCCTCCTCTGATGCCACCAAGGGATGGCAACGTAGCGTGACAGCCTTGTGGCCGCAGCATGGCTCTCGTGCCGTGGAGTGAGGGAGGACTGGAAGGAATGCTTTCACTATGGTGTAAAATATGGACTTCTGTAAATATAAGTGTTGGTTGTTGTTGTGGTTAGAGTTCTCAAATTTTCTCCTCTCTCAGCGTTTCCTATCCTGTTGCTCTTTTCTTCATTCATCTGGTAGCTGTGAGAAACTAATTTTCTCCAACTTTGGTCATTTTGAACCATTGATCCATGAGTTAACACTTTTGTGTGCTTACTATTCCATTCTCTATCTAACTTCATCTTCAGACTCACCCCATGAGGAGTAATTATTAGTCTCATTTAATATGTAAGGAAGTCAAGTATTGGGAGGTTTTAATGACTTCAATTAGCTATCATGGCGAGTCAGTTACAGAGCTGGAATCTGCATTCAGATCTTCTGATATTAATAGCACTCTTTACTTCACTGCATCTACATTTCCACATTATGGAAGTAAAGGTGAAGAAGATAGTGGAAGGAAACACATTACTGCAAAGAAGTTTTGAATCAGAAAATGATTCTAGAACTGCTGGAAACTATCATTAGCTTTTCAGAAGAACAACAAAAATTCTTATATGATATCTAGGGCCTTGTTATTTAGGGAGATCACACCACAATGTTCTGTTACAACATAAATTCCTTAATAACCAGAAATAAAGGGGTGCTCTTTGGGGTAGGATCAATGAATTCCTTTCAACTTTTTATGTCCCCTTAATGGGGCTATAGCTAAAACTGCGGAGGTGAGGGAGTCATAAATCATGGATGTTGAAATAACTGAAAGCTGTGAACATAAATGCTTCGATAAATACCAAGTGGTATCAAATTCTGTGGTGAAATTCCAAAGTGTAATACAATCCTTTAGTGTTGAGGAAAGAAATCTCCAAGTGAACAACTTCAAGGTGGTCAGCTTGGTTTCTATATCATGAAGAGGGACCAAAGCCTGAAGACCGCTGTGTGTCTGTCAGTTTAGAAACAGCAAGGGAATGGTTGTTTCATGCCAATGGGTTGTTTGCCCTTTCTTCCACTTTATGCCTTCTTTTTTGGTCCAGTATATTTACACTGTATACCTGTTACATATACAGAGACCTCTTTGACATCAAAGATTCTGATTTCTGCAGCTTGGATAATCTATAAGATTATATCGACCATAACATAGCAGGCACATGCCAGACACTTGACCCCTAAAAGGGAGTCACAGGCCATGGCATATTTAAACACGGTGTGAAGTGAAGTGAACAGCCAGCATACTCTTGAACAAATGTGCATTGTTGTTACAATTGAAACCACATGCTGAGTAATATAACATAGGTGCAACCTAACTGAGAATGTGTGGACAGTTGGAACCATGAATGTATTATTATTTTTTATTTATATTATGTCTATGAGTCTTGGGACCCCTCATTCTGTTTTCTTAGGGGAAGTCAGCAACATAGGCCTCACTGCATGGATGGAGCTGGGTGCTGAAGGACCAGGTCCTCTCTAGCTTTTGGGACTGTGGAAAGATTTCATTCACTGCAACAAGAGAGTAAGGATCCAGTCTTTCTGAACTGTGTCAGACAGAACTTACCTAAAGGGCTAAATAATAGCCTGCTGAGCCAGACATTTCTGAACACAGAACTAGTTCAGTGGCTGTTTATTACTTTATGGAAAATGCACCCATAGACAATTGTACAAAGAGATATTCACCAAAGTAAATGTTTCAAGCTTCATTTAGTTTGAAACAACACATGTTTCTTCTTTTGAGCTCCAATGTTTAGCTGTAGTGCATCAATTTTTCGTTTATTAGCAACCTAAATTAAGCCATGTTAGAGATGTTGAATTTTCTCTATAGGCAGATGAGAATGATGAAATAATGATTTATTTGTATGTTCTTTGTGCAGTAACAGAGTGGTCTGGAAATCCCATTGGTAATTTTATTTTGCTTCTGTTCTATATCTTTACTTGTAGTGATAGGAAGCTTGAGGGGAATGAGAAAGAAAGAACATAGAGAGAGTCTTCTATTTATTGGCAGCATTTCCCTCCTCTTGGAAGGACAGGGGTCTTGGAAAGAGTATAAACTCCTGAGATGGGAAAGGAACCAAAGGTACCACTTGTTCCCATTCAGTATACTTTCTGCTCACATATTTCTAGTATTACTATTTTATCCAGGTAAAAGCAAAGGCTGCAATTAAATAACCAGTATTCCTGGTAACTAACTATTCTGACTTGATTTCATACCCGTAGCCTATTTCACAGCCACAGATAATACTTACAGTTCATTTTTAAATCTTCTACCAGGTCCTTTTCCTGTTTTCTAACTGTTCATTTATTTATTTATTCACCACATTTATGGATCTATTTGTATACAATGAGTACTTTTTTGGGAGGGGAAATAAGGAATTATAACACAGTACTTTTATTCATGTATTTTTTTTAACTTAGAGGTGAAAAAAAGATCACTCATAAGGATAAATTATACACTAAAAAATGAGTTCACAAAGCAGCATTAGTTATATGGAATAGAAAATAAGTTATGTGAATTGAGAGACAAAGGAGAGTTAGTGTTTGACCACAGACAAGGGATGGTTCTTATAGCAAGAGGGTCCTCATGATGGGTCTTGGTGGCTCAGTGCGAGTTGAATGGGAAGAGAAAACGGAAGTTCTTTCCTGGAATGTGGAGTGATGGGAGCTAAAGTGCAGAGGCAAAATGAGTGTGGCACAGCCAGGGAAGTGTGAGCGGATGAGTGTGGCTAGATTGGAAGTTTCGGGAAGGAGAATATCAACTTATCCTTTAATTTCAACAAATATTTGAGTTTGAGTTTCTACTACTCTTTGCCAGGTGCTTTGGATATAAGGATGAGAAAGACATGGTTTCAGCCATCAAAGAGGTTACAATCCAGTAGATGATGTAGAATGATAGTAAATATGGGAACAAACAAATTTATGAAATGATACCTTAGGTACAAATTATTAGGAAGCATATAAGGTTATATGAGTGAAAACAGGGGGAAGAAATGGGAAAATAGAACTTTGTGTGTATTGTATCCCAGAGAAGGCATTGTGATGTTGAATACATAGTGAAATGACCTGGGTTCAAATCCTAGCTCTGCCATTTATTGGCTGTGGGACTTGGTAAGTTATCAAACCTCTCTGAACATAGGCTTCCACTTTTGTTAAAAGTAGATAATGCCATCTATCTCATAGGGTTGCCATAGGAATCTAATGAAATAACATATAAAAAAACAGTATGTAGCTTTTGGCACATAGTAGATAGTATTAAAACCCATCCTTCATTCATGCCAAAAGTACCAGAGAAGTAAAGAAATGCTATTTTTTTTTCTTTTAGAAAATGACTCAGTAATCTTTATAATGAATGTGAGTTAACGTTCTTAGAGTCACAGACCAGGCCTCCTCCTCATGAATTGTACCTGTTGGGATGGTGGCAGCTTGGCTAGTAGACAAGCTTTAGTCAACAGCCTTAGAATCTGAATATTTTTCTCAGAGGCCACACACTTGTTTATGGATTTATCTTCTCTGCTATTATTTTGAATGTGAGAAGTATATGTTATATTTATTTATTTTAATGGATGAATAAATATAAGACATTTTGTTTAATGCTGGAAAGTGACAATGAATACAGCAGGTGCAATTTTCTTTTAGATCAAATAGTAACACTGTATAAAACTTACCCATATTTTCCGGCGTATAAGACGACCAGGCGTATAAGACGACCCCCTAATTTTACAGTTAAAACATAGGTTTAGGTCTATATTCGCTGTATAAGACTACCCCCCACTTCCGAGGCAACACCAGTTCTTTTTTTAATTAAATTTTTAATGAATGACATTTTTCAAACATACCGTAACATACCATACATTGATAGAACATGTATATTGCATGCATAAAAAGCCTGCTGGGATTGGCTGAGCTAGAGAGGCGGTCCGAGCAGCCTTGCAGTGATGGGTGCGGGATCGAGTTGGAAAATTCGTTTAGCGGCATATCCAGACGATTTTTGGGATATACTCGGCGTATAAGACGACCCCCGATTTTCGGTTGACTTTTTTTCGTTTCAAAAGTCGTCTTATACGCCGGAAAATACGGTACATCCTTCCCACAGAAGTCCTTTCTCTGTTTCAGGAGCTGACGAATCAAGTCCAAGTTGCATTAGGACCCTGAAGTGTCCTTTCTTTTTTCATGAAAGTGGGGCTCTGAAATTTGGTGGGAAAACGGCATCTTCTTTGTCCAACCTGACCTGTTGTATTCTATTAGTATATTGATGCCAGCAGGATACTTGGTGGTGCATAGTATTAGAAAAAGGATGTGGTTTCTGATGTGCTTGGAGCACATAACTTTATCCATGAAGGCAAAATTCATATTTTCCTATGTGAACATTCATGGTCCATTATTTTTCTTTGGTGGTATCTGACAGGAAGTTACTGTGTCTTGGCAAACACGGTTCTGTTGTTGTTGGAGGTACCAAGTAATTGGAGAGGCGATTTCATAAAATAGTGAGGAATTTAAAGAGCAATTGACCTTCAAGAATCCCTGAATTCATGAATCTGAGAGAAGGTATTATGGCTTCCAACTGGTTTGGACAAGAGCTCTCAAACTGGATGTCAAGAATCAGAACACTAAATCAATAAAATATCAAGTCAGAACCATTTTATTGTTAAAAGAAACCTCCATTTGTCCTTCACACAGTCAGATTTTAGTCTTTGCTGATGACTGCTCTTCTGTTTTGATTTAGTTCTTATGTGGGCATGACAACTCTTCTTTCCAGAAAAGATTTAAGGTAGACAGTGGACATAGATTTTTAAGGCTGTTACCCAGGAAAGAACAACTCAGAACTTCCAGAATATTCTGTGACACGGGATATCAAACCTTAGTCATATTCATACTTTATTTCTATAGGATTCTTCAATGGGTTCCAGCTGTTTCTTGTCCATTTGGCTGCTTCTCTTGCCCTTTCCATTCCATGTGGTCACTAACCATGATCCCTGGGCTCAGTAAAGGTTTTGTTCCGAGGAAATGAGAAATGTTCTGAAGTGAACATTGACACTAGACTAGACTGCAATGGAAATGACAGGCTGCTATTTTTGCTTAAACCAAAGAAGTAAAACCATAAAATAAATGATAAAAAATAAATGTACATGTAACATTCCACTTCTAAAAGTTCATACTTAATCTGACCAATAATATCTGTTATAATTATACTATTGAAATCCAAATTCAAGAACAAAACATTCACTAAATTATACTTGCCAGGAAATAGATACAATTTACCATTAGTAATAAATATGCTGCACTGAGTTCAGTCCTGAATTAAGACACATGCCAGTTTTCATGGCCTGCCAGCCATGAAGTTACAGTTCAAGATGTCAGATGGCAGATGCCATCCATTCATTTTAATACATCTTCCTTCCATGCTCGTGTTTGAATGAAAATGAGGTAATGATAATGAAATCAACACAATGAGAAGAAGGGGAAGGGGTTTCTTGAAGAAGCAAAATATTTAACCAAGTGTCTGGAAGGCAGAAAGCAGATAGAAAGGTGATGATTAGGGAAATAAATGGAGAAACTTGAGCCTAGAAGACAAGCAAAGGGACTGCAGGTTATCTCTGGATTTCTGAGTGCATACATGGCATCTGAAAATATTATTCTATTCCTTCTTTATTTCCCCACAATGCTCACTAATTTTAGCTCCTAAACATCAACCAGGATCTGTCCTCAAACATCTCCTGAACTTCTTTCTCTGCTCTACATATTACTTCATTACTCCATCTTAGTTCAAACTTTTGTTGTCTCCAGTTTTCAATATTATGGCAACTTCTATAACATCTGGACCCCTACCTCCAAACTTGGCTTATACTAACTTTTCCAAATGCAAAACTTGGTAACTAAGTCACCCTCTTACTAAACTAATACCTTCCTGTGGTTTTAGGAAGAAGCACCTTAGTAGAGAATGGAAATTCATCATAGTCTTCACCTTTATTCTAGTGTCATTAACTCCAATTAATTTCCCATCTCCTCATTACTACTCATCCTGTTTATGCTCAGCAGTGCTGAACTTGCACATCCCTAAATATTATGCAGTTTCATATCTCAATGCTTTTGTTGATGCCACTTATTTCGGTTGGAATGTCCTTTCACGTGCCACTTGCCCATCTCCATGACTTCTTTTCCTGCCAAACTTCAGTTTATCTTTAAAATCCTATTTAGCAGTCATCTTCTCTGTGAAATCTTACTTCCTGTACATACTTGTATTATTGCTAATATCAAATTTTGCTGTGCTTATTTGTTTTAATGAGTGTTTCTCTTATTAGATGGTGATCTCTTAGAGCAGGATGATCTAATTGAAGCTCCAAGGCCATAGGTTTTTGTTTTGTTCCCTTCAAATTTAGAAATATTTAAACTTGTTTTTTTGAGTATTTTTTTTCTATTCCTTCCCTTTACAGAGACTGTAGTTAAACATTTTCTAAGTCCACTTGAAGCTATTCATCATATATCACTGATGTTGTGTTTTATTTACTTACTCGATTCTCTTTTTCTCTTTGTTCATTTTGCATAGTTTCTCTGTTATGCTTTGAAGTTCACTAATTTTTTTTTATTTTGCAAAATACAATATTTAATTAACCACATTCAGTGTATTTTGATGGTTGGCATAGCTAGAACTTCAATTTGCATCATTTTACTTCCATGTCTTCACTGAAATCTCTGAATACATGGAATGATGTTATAACAATTTTTATGTTATTATTTGTAATTCCAATAACTTAATAATGTTTTGGTTTTAGTTGATGGTTTTTCTCTTCATATTTTGTTGTATTATCCTTTGTTTGCATGCTTGTTAAAATTTGATTGGATGTCATTATGGATTTTTATTTTATTGAGTGCTAGATATATTTCATTTTTTTTTTCTTTTTTAAAAAGATTTATTTATTTATTTATTTTTGACAGAGAGAGAGAGAGAGAGAGAGAGAGAGAGAGAGTGAGACAGACAGACAGACAGACAGAGAGAGACAGAGAGAAGGGTGAGGGCCCAGAGCAGTGTCCACAGTTGTATGTGATTAGTTTTTGATATAGTTTCATTCTACAGGTGGGCTCAGGGCTGTGCAGGGCTAGACTCGGCCAGGGTCCTCCCTCATGGGCTCCGGCAAGAACTGAACTGGTGACACACTCAATTTTGCCATGAACTTGAAGCTGGTCTAAAAAATAAAGTCCATTAAAAAAATAATCCAAGACCATTAACCACAGAAACTTTGAACTATTTTGGGAAACTGTTATTCCTATTTGATTTTGTGATTTGAAAAAAAATATAAATTCTCCGTTCCATTCTTGTCACAACCATCTACCTACTTTCTTTTCCCAAACCTGTTACTACAAGAAGTATTTTCTTTCTTTTGTCTGTATCTACATGCAAAATGTAGCTATTATGTTTATTTATGCTGAAAACTGATGAGATGGATTGATCATTGTTTTTACCTGTTACTCATCTGATCCTTTGGTATAGGTTTCACTGAGTGTATTGCAGCTTTTATGAATAATGTTTAATAAGAGCCTCTAAGGTGAAGATGTAGTTGAACATTCTGTAAAGAACAATGATGTATAGTATGTGAATACTAACTGTGTAGTACTGAGGGAGCTTAGTTGTAAACCAACTGCCTTTTCATGCTGAATATTGTGCAATGGGGTTGAAGGAGAGTTTTGATTCAGCTTTAGCTTAATCGCTTGACCTACTTTTATGCACGAATACAATAGCTGGGTTTCTTTCTAGATACAAGACCAGGATTCTGCCTTGCCATCATTTTGTTTTCTTAACACTTAAAGACAAAGAAGTGGCTGTGAATGAAACAAGAAAATATATACAAGCATATGATATTTCACTGAATTCTGCTTTACTGCAATTTGCAGATATTACAATTTTTACGTATTGCAGTTAAGCCTCTCCACGAGCCAAAAATTATGACTCACTGAAAGCTCAGATGATGGTTAGCATTTTTTTAGGAATATTAAGGTATATGCATTCTTTTAGACATAATGCTATTGATCACTTAATAGTATAAACATAACCATAGTATAGTGTAAATATAACTTTTATATTCACAGGGAAACCAGAAAATTTGTATGAATGTCTTTATTGTACTAGTTATTTTATTATAGTGGTCTGGAACTGAACTTGCAATGTCATTGAAAAGCTGTGAAGAAAACTAAATGTCTTAGCCACTAAATCAATTTAGGAAGGTCTTTGTGCTGACAGCTTGCGTGTGTTCTTCTAAAACGAAGATAATCTCATCTTCCTTATTCAGAATGAACTATCTTCCTCTAAATCTATAACTCTTGTGACCTATGAGAAAATTTAGGCTACATTAAAAATAATCATTTAGTTTCATTTTGATTTTGTGATATTTTTTATTTATTTATATTTATTTTTGACAGAGAGAGAGAGAGAGAGAGAGAGAGAGAGAGAGAGAGACAGACAGAGACAGAGAGAGAACTGAACTGGGGGAGCTCCCAGCTCAGCATATGGTTCCGCACGGGCCGGGGCCGGGATTCGATCCCTGGTCCCCGGCGCTGCAAAGTGAGCGCTTAACCCACTGAGCCATCCCGGCTTCCCCGTGATATTTTTTAAGGAACACCTGTGAATAGGTTGGGAGTGTTTCTGATCTGGTTCAGTTGTTGGAGAACTATTTCTGCGGGTGAGATTTTGAGTTTGCAAGTAGGTTTATTTATTTATTTATTGTTAAATTTATTGTGGTGACATTGATTGGTAACAATTAGATAGTTTCCTGATGTACAAGTCCACATCACATCACCTATGCATCGCATTATGTGCTCACCACCCAGAACCAGCTCTCCTTCCATCACCATATATCCGGTGTCCACTCCCGCTTCCCCCACCACCCCAACTCTCCCTCCCGCCTTCTCCCCTTCCCTCAGGTAACCACCAAACTACTGAATGTGTACATAATGTAAGTAGGTTTAGATCACAACTGAAATGACTTAAAAAAATTTTACTTTGTTGCTTAATTCTTATAAAAAAGTCTCTAAAATTAGTGAAAAGTAATAATTGTCAGAACTGATAACCAGAATAACATAGAAAGATAATTTATGCATTACTTTGTGGAATTGTTAAAATGTGTTGCTGATCACTATTCCACCAAATACTGAATGACAGGGACATAAACTAAATTGCTTTTTTCTTTTTAAGATTTATTTTATTGTTTTTGACAGAGAGAGAGACAGAGAGACAGAGAGAGACAGAGACAGAGACAGAAAGACAGAGAGAAGGGGGAGGGCCCAGAGCAGTCTCCATAGTTGCACGTCATTAGTTTTCTACATAGTTTCATTTCACAGGTGGGCACAGGGTCGTACAGGGCGGGGGACTGGGCAGGGGGCCTCCCGAATTAGAGGCACGCCCTGGGCAAGAGTTTCCAGTGTGGGAAGCTTGCCCTGAGAACTGAACTAGGGTGGGAAACACAGCCCAGTTCAGCATATGGGTCTGCTTGGGCCAGGACCATATTCCATTTGCTGTAGAAACATTCCAATGATTTGAGAGGTAAATTGTCAGATATTCCCATCAAAGTGTAGAGTTAATTCTTTGTCACCTATGATGGTGGTAGCAGTGAGATGTGTGTGTGTGTGTGTGTGTGTGTGTGTGTGCGCGCGCGCATGTGCATTCACGGGCACACAGTGCAGAGGATAAGGAAAAAATAAATGAGAGAACGTGGCAAGATAATTGGTTATTTGAGTGCTATTGTATCTTGGTTGTATCCCTTCAGATTCGGAGTTTGGCCTCCAGATCTCCGGGTTCAAATCTTAAGACCATTGTTTATTGATATTTACTAATTTTAAATGAATTGTAAATTGACTTGGTGTACAACTAATTGACAAGGCTTGGGGAAAAAAAGCTGTAATATGTTTATAGAGAGATTGTTCAACTTTTTAAAATTTAATTTTAATTTTGTTTTTTTACTTGCTAAAAATAAGACCCATTTGCATAAGAACAAAAGTAACTACTACTCATCAGGATTATCTAAAATCATGTACATTAACAAGATATCTTAAAAATGGAAATGGAGAACAGAGATGAGGTGGGCTAAGAAAAGGCATGAAAGAATTTATAATCACTCACAAGTGAGAAAAAGGTAGACAAAAAGATATTCTTAAGTCATTTGGCCATGACCAAGAGTCACCCATTAGGAAGAAAAAGCAGAAGACATAAAATAATTGGGGAAAAATGAAGACTGAGTGGAACTGTGAACACAAAGCAAATAGGGGAGTGGAATATGGAATGACTAATGCTGGTTCTCAGGCTGATTTCTGTTGATTTGGTTATTTAACAGCAGAGATTAAGAAGTCTATGTAAAAAACACATTGATTATAGTGGAGATTATTAGACATTTCTAATTTATATAAAATTAAAAAAATCACATGATACCCATTAAAAAATCTGAACATGTAAGTAAATAATAATAAAAGTACCAATCTATGGGTTAACAGAAGAGTTAGAATGATAATTAAGTGTTAAGATGAAAAGAGTGTGTTTAAATGCAAATATGGACCCCATATGACTCCAGTACTTTTCACAGAAAAAAAAAATTGAATGCTTTTATGAGCATTTGTTTTTTCCTCTATAATATATGACAGGAAGAGAAGAGACTTAAAATTTTAATTCTAGACTAGAGCTCAGTGGAGTAGTTAACAGGACTCTCAAAACTGAAAAAGCTTTGTATCTTCAAGCAATCGTTGCTTCTGGTTCATTGACTAGAGAGAACATTTCTTTTCAGACAACTGAAAATTTATTTTATTTATTCAGAGGCATCTGTTAAATCACTTTTTCTCTCAAAAGACTTTCCAGATAGTGTGTAGACGAGAGTTCTTTTAAATATAGTACAGGATTTACCATTCTGCATGTGCTTTCATGTCAATTAAAAAAATGAGAAATAGATAGAATGTATGTGTGTTGTTTATTAAGTGTTAAAAAAGGAACTTTTATCTCTTGCTGATTTTCAATGATGAAAAACAGAACTGTAGATGAAGTGGTAAATTCTAAGACTTGGATCTGGTTATCTTTAACAGAAAAGAGCAAGTACTGTTAGCTTTGCTAAGAATTCCACCTGAAAGGAGGTAACAGAACTGCCAGAGTTTGCCTGATATTATAATTTTATAATGCCTTCATAAATTCAGCAATTTTGGGGGTATGGGTTAAACATATTTGACTAATTCTGAATTTTGTAGAAGTAAATTGTATTCAATTTTGGTTAAAGCCCTGCAGGTTTATGAAAAAAGAGAGTCATTTAAAAACAGGTGCCTATAGTCCTTGTTTTCAGAATGACAGCATGCACACAAAAGCTATTTAAATCCCTTCTGTTATATAAAGTTCAAATATATCCTAAATCCAGTAGATTGAAGAGAAAAGACTTCCTATTTTAGACTCAATAATTTTGATGAATTGGCTGAGCCTTATTTTCCAGGGAAATGATACATTTATTTATGATCCAAAAGGAAATCTGTTCCTTTCATTTTTCAATATGTGGTACAAATGTGTTTAGAGTATGCATTATGTATTTATTTTTGGGAACACTTATTACTGTGCCAATGGGCATGCCTTATATCAAAGATGGGTGTGTCAGCAGCAGATGTTTAAATTATACTTTCACTCTGTAGCAAGCAAAATCATTTGTGAGTGTCAAAATAAATAAATACAACAGTTTGACTGATATTTCCCTACTAGAATCTTTCTAACCTGAAGAACTTTCACGTAAGACAAAAAGAAACTGAACATGTTTTTTGGCAAGTATTTTAGGAAGTAATTGCCTAATATGCATAAAGGATGGCCTTTCTCAGCCAGTCTAAGTAGAATGGGCATGTGTGATCTCAAGGGCATTTGGTGACTGCTAATGTGAAGTTGGGGGAAATATGAAACAAGATGAGGGTAGGACACTAAAGCTAGATTTTAAAAAATATTGGAATCTTTTTTTATGGAATGCTTACTGTTCTTGTTTTACCCAACATGTAGGTTTCACTTTGCTAGTGGGTACTATGTACTAAGAGTTTAAGTTGGAAATTAAGTTCTTTCTACATTATTATCAGCACAATTAGCTCTCTATTGTTCATTGGTGAATTATACACTTTGGTATTACTTGTGACCATTTTTCACTTCTGATGTAATTGGTCCCAGTGCTTAGTATGCCCCCTGGCTACACTCACCTGCTAGAATATGAGGGCTGTCTGGAAAGTATCCAGCCATGTAATGTGAAAAAAGAGGCATTTATGGTTGGATTTTTTTCCAAACAGCCCTAGTATGATGTGTAATATACTGGATCAACTATTTTCTGCCAGTACTTTATCCCGTGTTCCCTTCTGGGCTATACAAGTTGAAAACTATGCAATATGAATGCTTTTTACTGGGATCAGCAATACTTATATATAGAACTGTCAGAAAATTGACTTCAGGAAATTCTTTCAATTTAATTCATTTATGATTGCCATGGGTTGGATAGGTTTGGGTCCAGTTATTAAAAGAAAAAGCCTTAGAAACCTAACTGAGCTCTGCTCCTATCCTAGCATTCCCAGGAGGAAATTGGAATATTATAGAGTTAGCATAGAAAGAAAGAATTTGTGTGGGGGTGGTAAGATTCAGGGCTTTATTCTACTTCTCCAGTAAAAAGGTCCCATTTCTCTTTGATCACAGATCATCACTAATACTTTTATAAGAAAACTATATGATGAATACAAATTTACAGGAAAAATAAAATACTATTTTCTAAAGACAGTGTAGAAATGATGTGAGGATTGTTTTCTCTTTCGTTTGAGACTAGATATCGGAAACATGCAAACAAAGGAATTGGTCTAAAAGGATTATTAAATGATAATCTGTAATGGTAATAGTTGAAGTCCAATTGAGGGTGTGTGCTGATGACATACATCCAGGGACCATGATGAATTATAATTGTGTAAATATATGTGTATATGTGTGTGTGTATTTATTTCTTAATTAAATTAATGGAATAGAAATCAAGAGAATGCATCTAGAAGACTTTGGAGATGGATCATATTGTAAGTATTGTTGATAAATAAACTCAGGATATATAATCTTGAGTAAGTCAAGTCTTGGATATTCTGGGTAAACAATCTGTATAGTATTTGAACCTAGAGTTTCAAGTGGATACCATCTATTATAGTTGGTGTTAATTTATCTAGCCTCAGCACCATGAACATTGTATGAATAGTTCCATTGATATTTCTCAGTTTCTTCATGCTTTGTCTTTCAGGGAGTTTGCCCCATCTACATGGCTCTCAGTTGCCCCTCCCAAGTCTTTGATTCTTACTTTGAATTGTGAAGTTAATGTAAATTGGTACAACCACTATGGAAGACAGTATGGAGGTTCCTTAAAAAATTAAGAATAGAATTACCAAAGTATTTGAAAACCTTAGTTTGCAAAGATATATGTACCCCAATGTTCATCCCAACACTGTTCACAATGGCCAAGTCGTGGAAACAACCATAGTGTCCTTTGATAGATGACTAGATAAAGAAGTCATGGTACATTTACACAATGCAATATTACTCAGTGATAAGAAAAGGTGAAATATTGACATTTGCAGCAACATGGATGGACCTTGAGATCATCATGCTAAATGAAGTCAGACAGAAAAAAATCGAGAGCTATATGACTTCATTTATATATGGAATATAAAATTGAAAGTAACAAAGAAACAAAAGCTTATGGACACAGTCATTAGTTTAGTGGTTACCTGAGGGTAAGTAGGGAGGAGGGTAGGAGAGAAGGGAGTGGGCATCAAGTATATGGTGACAGAAGGAGAATTGACTTTGGGTGGTGAGCACACAACATAACACATAGACAATGTAAAGTAAAATTGTAATTTTTACTTGGAACCTATGCAATTTTTACTAACCAGTGCCACCCCAATAAATGTAACAAGAAAAAAAAGAAAGAAATTACAAAATCTTTAAGTTCAAAACCAAAAAAAATTTTTAATCCTTCCTTTTGTGATACATTGTGAATTTTTTCCCAACAAAAAGAACTTTGTTCACTAGATATTTGGAAAAATGTTTTGAGGTTAAGTGAGTATAGAGGCACTAAAATACATTCTTTTTTAAATTTATATTCACAATAATTATAAATTGGGAACTTGTTTTCCTTGTGAATATAATGCATTCAGTATCAGTGATTAGTAATTATGTGCTGCTTGGTAGGATATATGGTTAAACCTTATTCCATGGGAATTACACCCCTCATTTAACTAGCCATCTTCTAGTGTTCATATGTTCATAATGAGAGACCATGAGAGAATGTGCAGAGACCTCAAATCAAACTATAATTACTATGAAAACAACACTGTAATGCAGTGGAAGGAAGACTGGGAAAAGGCAATCTGGAGACCTGTATTTGATTTCTAGTTTTGTCTTTAACCAGGACAAGTCACTTAACCTCACTATTTTTTTGCCTCATGTGTGCAATGAAAGAGAGGGTTGAGTTTAGTTAACCTCTAAAATTCCTTCTAGCTCTAATATTCTATCATTCTGTATTATTAAATACTACATTGTCATTTAATTGGCCTCTTGCCATCTTGCCAATTATTTAAATCCCAAGATTTTAGTGCAAGTAAATTAATATTTTAGTATATTGGGTAATTGCTCAGTCATGAAGTCAGCTATGGAATTTTTTAGGATGCTGTTTTGGGACTTGTATAGTCAGGGTTCTCCAGAGAAACAGAATCAACAGGAGATATCTATGTATCTGTGTCATCTTGTCCATATGCATATTACTGTATATAAATATATAAAAAGTGAGCCAAGTCTTTTTATATATACATTACAAGGAGTTGGTTCACAGGATTAGAGTGGCTGAGTAGTCCAAACCCAGGAGAGCCAATGATATAATTCCAGTCAAGTCCAAAGGACCAACAACTAGGAGAGCTCTGATGGTGTAAATTCTAGTCAGAATCTGAGTTCAAAGGCAAGACAAAACCAAAGTCCCAGCTCAGTAATATTTAGGCAGAGAAATCCCTTCTTACTTGGCTTTTATTTCTGTTCAGTCCTTTAATGAATTTGATGAGGTCCACACATACAGGAGAGGGCGATCTGCTTTTCTCAGTCCACTGATTCAGATGTTAATAGCATTCAGAAATACCCTCATAGACACACCCAGAAATAATGTTTAACAAAATATCTGAGCATTTAGTAGTCCAGTCAAGTTGACACAAAAATTTACCATCACAGAATTGGAAGTTTCAAATGTATTAGGAAAAGTTTCTTTAAAATTATTGACTTTATGAGATGACTACAATTGGTGTTCTCGCCAACCTTGACTTATTAGAAATCACAGTACTAAAAAATATACTGAAATAAATATTGGGATGCTTAACAGAAATAGTATGCCTTAGGGGAAAAGCAACTGATAACATGAATATTTATGGAAATAGGGTGATTTAAATAAACATTAGAGAAGCATATGGAACAATGTAAATTTTTGGTAAAAATAAATGTTAAGTAGAAAAAATATGTAAATAACAAACAAAACTCTAATTATACAAAGGCTCTGAGTGGTAGAGCTAGGAATACTTGAGGACTCTGGTATCTTTAGTCATGCTTGTTCAGACAGCCATAATCTTTTACTACTGTCTTTTTGGATTAAGGAAGAGAAATGCATACTAATATGTTGTCACAGCTTTATATTGTGGAAAGAGTCCTGAGAGACAAGTCAAAATACCCTTATGCAAAGCCTGACATTTCTGCTCAAAAATGTTTCTTTAGTTGCGCTCAAAAATTCCTTTAACCTCTTTGTATCTCAAATTCTCATGTATGAAACGGCAATGAATTAATAACTGCCCACTTGACAAACCATACAAACATAAGGTATTAGAGTTCTTTATTTGTTTAGTTATACACTTTATTTTTTATTGTGGGTTTACCTTCAACTTTCCCTCCCAATTTTATACTCACTTTATTTTTTTTAACTTATTTTTGATACCGGTAATTAAAAAAATTCCAGATGCCATTGACATAAAATAGTGTATTACTTTCCGGTACTCTGGTTTCCTTCAGATCATATATATCTTTTGCCTTTTACCTTAAACTTTTTATGCGGACAAGAGTCAGTAGAGTGATATTTATTTGCTCCTTACTATATTTGTTCTATGTTGGCATGATAATTTAATTAGAGACATAATGGAATTTTAAGTAAATTTAATTCTGCTGCATTTAAAAATGAATAAGAGAAAAGGAAGTATGGCTATTTTCTCATTTTTTTTTCTCTAGAAAAAAGTAATTATGAAAAAAGTAGCTATGTTTGAGCCTCGTTCAATATTAATTACCATCTGAAGAAACTCATTATGACTTCTAGGAACTTAAGTCTTCATGCTGAAAGGCTTTTCAATTCTGCTTTAGAAAGAAATTTATGTTAATAAGTTTAAGACCAAAAAAGAGAGAGGGAGACAGGAATTAGTGAACACAGTGGAATCACATTGAAAGACTAATAGAAAAAGTTGTATGCTGGTCCATTTTTTCCCACTCTTTGAGGCTGGGCTTGGTCATGTGACTTGCTTCTTCCAACGAAATTCAGTTGAATGGCTACTCGCCAGTTGCAAGCCTAGGTTTCAAGGTGCTTGATGCGTTTGTTTTTTCTCAGTGCCTGTGCCATCACCATGAACACGACATGACATGCTTAGGCTAGTCGTGAGATCATTGTGGAGCAGAGTAGATTCTCCCCAGAAGTGCAGCTTTAATCTGCAGATCTTCAGCTGAGCTTAAATATAGGAGAATAAATTAAAAATTGTTCTTTAAAGCCATTGAGTTTTAAGATGGCTTCTTATGCAATAAAAGCTGGGTGGTATAGGGTGTAAACTCCTGAACAAGGAGTATGTGTCACTCATATTTAGGTTGTCAGGTGCCCAGGTTCTCAAGTAGCATATTTGTAAAAAATTGAATAACTATAGAAAATTACAAGAATGACGTAATAACATATAGAATTAATAAAAATGGATTGTTTTAATTTTTTCTTCCAATATTATTATTAAAATAATGCCTTTTTGTTTTTCTCCCCAGTCAACTACTATCTTGAATTTAGAATGTATCCGTATGATTCATGTTTTTATATTTTTACTATTTTTATGCATTTGTAAATGGTATAGTTGTTTTTTCTTTAACCATCACTCATTTTATTGGTTAAATAATATTCATTTGTATAACTAGTTATTTATCCATTTCTCTATCAGTCAGTATTTAGGATATTTCTAGAATTTTGTAAAAACAAACAAGGGTACAGAGAATATTTTTCACTTGTCTGGAAAAGACTGTTGTCTGGGACACATGTGTAGGACTTTTTCCAGTGTATATATCTGACTAGAATTGCTGGGCCATAGGGTATTTCTGTTGTCAACTTTATTATGCATTGCAAGACTGCTCTCCAAACTGTATACTCATACCCGAATATTTGAGATATTTTATGACCCCCCCATCCTTGCCAAGTATTGATAGGCTTTTAATTTTGATATATAATGGGTATGAAATAATATGTGTTTTATTTTATTTTACATTATTTCTGATTCTGAAGGTCAAGCAACTTTCCAGATAAATAGTTGCCAGATATATTTGGGCTCTTCTATTAATTTGCTCATTTCTCATGTGGGTGGTTTGCCCTTTTCTGTTTGCTTTCTTGGACTTCTTTATGTGTTCTGGATATGTTTATTTGTCTGCTACATGTGTTACAAACATTTTTTCCTTATCATTGTGTTGTACTTTGATTTGGTAATGGTGTCTTTGCTAAGCAGCCTCTGAGATGACCAATGATCCCCACCTCCTGATATTCATGACCTTGTGTAATCTCTTCTCATTTCATGTGGGTTGGAGTTATTAGTTCACTTCTAACAAACAGACCATTGGAAAGGTGATGTTATGTCACTTTGAGAATAGGTTATAAAAGAACTGTGAGTTTCATCTGGGTTCTCTCACTGTATCTCATGCACGCATATTTTACTTGTTCTGATGGAAATCGTGTCATGAGTAGTCCTGTACAGGGTCCCATATGGTGAGGAACTGAAGCCTTTTGCCAAGCATCCACGTGAATGAACTTGAAGCAGATCCTTTAATTTGTGTAAGTTAGTAGTTTCTTTCTTTTTCTTTTCCCCTCTGAAAGAAATTAGCATGAAGAAAAGGATTTGCCTTATATGGGAAATCAAAATATCAAAAACACAACATTATATATTATTATCTTGGGAGAAATTTAGTGTTACTGGCTAGTAGGTAATATTATGGATAGTTAAATGACATTTTAGGAGGTGTAAGGAATCTAAAAATAAACAAAAACAAAATAAAAAGATCTTCGTGAAGAAAAGTTATGACCAGCTAATAAAGAATAAATGAAAATCTAAACATTGTTCTTTTCTGGTTTGGATAATAGTAGAAAAAATGAGACATGAACCTAGAATTTTTAAATAATATTGTAATGGTGATTAGTTATGCTTTCTGAGTGATTTCTATTGTTTAGCTATCAATTAATTGTTGCTTTGAAATTGACATGGCAACTGAGTTTTAGAAATTAATTTTAGTATAAATATTTGCTTCTGTTATTTTTGAGCTTCATATAATGAACTTCCTTATGCTTTAGTGAAAATAAATTGTATGAATGAATGATGTTGTGAAATCTCTTTGTATTCCTTGGAATAAAACTGCGTTATGAAGATAAGATTATACGAGCCTTTATTTGGATATTTACTTAGTTATAATTGAAAAATTATTGGCTTCATGATTGATGCATAGTCTTGCATTAGGATGCAAAACCAAGTAAATATGTTTTAAATTTTGAAAACAAAACACAAAACATTTACTTGGGTTTCTGAATTTGGAAAAGTTACATATTTTCCATTTTAAAATAATCAAATATATATTTTTCTTTTGCTCTTTTGTACATCATACTGAAGAGAACTTAAATTTAGGATTTAGAGCTTTCTAGGGGTTTGGTCCTTATTAAGGGAATTTTTTTTTTGTAACTTCTGAGGGTAATGATGTTATAAGAGAATAATAATGATTTTATTAAAAAAAATACATAACAATTTCACATGACTAGACTTCTATACCTTTAATAACTTCAGAGTTTCAAAAACACATAACATTACTTGATATTTGTGGTTTTGTGCTACATTTTTCCACTGAAGGAGCTGTTTACTTTTTTGAAGGGGTTGCTTTTTCCCTCACCTATTTTTCATTAAGAAAATACAACCTTTATACATTAGCTGGAGCAAATGCCAACACTGCTCTATGAAAGTGATATGTAATATCACTCCAAAGCTATGGAACACTAAAGTTAAGGATTTTCTGAGTAGAACACACTCTGACAAATCTGTGTAACTTAATTATTATAATCTGGTTGTCAACATTGAGGGAGGGTTAGAACTTTGAACTGGCTGGGTTCACATCCTGAATTAACTGGTACACCAAACCAGAAGTGAA
>PVKE010017618.1:0-30532 GCA_004027555.1 Craseonycteris thonglongyai
CAGAATGATCTCCTCATCTCAAATTTAACTGAATCACATCTTTCAATATCTTTTCCTCCAATATGGTAATAGTCACAGAGACTCCAGGGATTAGGAGTTGAATATGTATTTGGGGGTGGGGATGTACTATTCAGCCTCTGGTAGTAACTGACAGAATTATAATATTTCCAGTAATATTGTGTTAAGATTATTCACACAAAATAATAAATCCTTTCCCACTTCCCAAGTCTCCTCAAATCAAGGGTAGCAATAGAATGTTTATTCTTTCCATCATGAGCAATTATTTCAGATTTGTAGTTAGGAAAAGTGAGGACACATGCATAAATTGGTTATATCTAGTAAGCATGATAAGATCAAGATTCTAAATGATCAAATAATAAAGCATACTTTTCAGCAATAAATTCAAAATCACTAGAGGTAAAATAGAATATACCATATTCAGCTTTATGTACCATGTTTCACCCCATTATATACTATCCCTAATAACAAATAATAAAGATAAACTATACTAAAAACCAGTAAGCAGCTACAAACAGGCTAAACTATATAAAATGTGCACTTGCTTGAGAACCACTAAAATTTAAAAATTGTGAACAGCATGATATAGAAATAACCAATACTATCTCATACCCATGAACAAAGTGTTAGTAGAGAAAACAGAAAAAAAAATGTTGGACTAAATATTATCAATGACTTCAGCAAAACATAAAACTAAATTTACACCACTAATATTTATAAAACCTAGGTTAAAATATTAAAATCAAACAGCTGTTTCAAGCTACCAGAAAACAACAAAGCTAGCCAAAAATCAAGGGACTAAGATCTCAGAGAACAGAGAGGGACAGTGAGGAAGCCCCAGATTCACCCATGTTATTACCCCTCAGAGAATCTAATCATTTGCCGACTCCTAGAAAATTGAGCTTGGAGAGAAAATGGTAACCTAGAGCAAGTATGTCCAACCTGTGGCCTGCGGGCTGCATGTAGCCCAGGAAGCTTTGAATGTAGCCCAACACAAATTTGTAAACTGTATTAAAACATTATGAAATTATTTATTTATTTATTTATTTATTTATTTTTAGCTCATCAGCTATTGTTAGTGTTAGTGTATTTTATGTGTGGCCCAAGACAACTCTTCCAATATGGTCCAGGGAAGCCAAAAGTTTGGATACCCCTGACCTAGAGCATCCTGAGTTCTTGCTGGGCTAAGGAAAAAATAAATACATACAGTTTAGCCCTACCAAACTGCCAGAACTTGAGACATTAGAATCATGAAGGGAAAAAAAACAAACAATCTATAAAAATATGCATGAACCTCTAATTTTATAAGCAGTATTCCCGTAAGCATTAGACAACCAAAGAGCAGGTGCAGAATGCAAGAAGCAGGCAAATAAAGCAGAAAACAGCTGCTCTGTGGCTAAGAACTTAAATCAGAAAATCTGTAATACTGAGGTACCATGTACATATTCTATTGGTTCTGTGTCTCTAGAGA
The DNA here is from genome assembly GCA_004027555.1 of Craseonycteris thonglongyai. Classification (NCBI taxonomy): domain Eukaryota; kingdom Metazoa; phylum Chordata; class Mammalia; order Chiroptera; family Craseonycteridae; genus Craseonycteris; species Craseonycteris thonglongyai. Next base: position 1,490 of record PVKE010017618.1, read on the forward strand.
ACCCTGATGCATACAGTATTCAACTCTTGTTAGCCTGCTGTTGAGGAGAAGACGTGCTTTGTTTTTCTGATTTACCCTTAGTCTCAGACAAGCTCCAAATAACTAGTTTCAGCTACTGTATTATTCTTTTCAGTGTCCCTGCCCCTCCCTAGTTGTGCTTCCTGGTCCTCCTTGCATCTCTACCTCTCCTCTAGAGAAAACTTTTTCTTATTTTATTTTTCTGTTTCTTTCCATTACATATAATATGTTTGGTACTTCTGTACCCAATGGTGATAATGTTTATTGCTCTATTTCTGCATATTAAAACTTTTGTCCCACTAGAGAGAAAGTAGAAAATAGAACAAATGGGTTGCATGCTGTTCCCATCACAGCCACTGTTCTCCTCCTTTGAGTCTACAACACAAAGGACATTTCTTATAACTTTGTCCAATAATTTCTGTGAGTATTCAATGGAGTTCAAGGCGAAATCTTGAAGAGGATGTGGACTCACTGGTTTCTGTGTCGCTCAGGGACTTCACATTCCTTCATCAGTGTGCTCCCAATGTCCACCAATTCGCAAGCCATGCAAAACAAACTCTTTCTGGTAATTTCTACTGTGGTTTCATTTCAACTGGAATTGCTTTTTAGAAGTGTTTAAGTTCCCAAAATGTAAAAGGATGGGGGAGGGTCTTCTTTTATTAGTGACTTTTAATTGTATTAAATTGTATATATTAAAGCTGATTTATATAGTGGTAACTTACAATATTATTATTATTTTCTTAAAAATTGTGCCCTGAAACATAATCAAATTTTGAAATGGTGTTCTGTGTTTGGTAGTTGTCGTTGGGGTATTAACATGTTGAGCTATACTAATATATATGTGTACTGTATATATGTTGATATATATGTATACATATATACACATTCTGTATTTCATATATATTATATACAAAATAATACAAAATATTGTGATATATATATAGGATCCAGCAGAAATAATGCTATGGGAATCATATGAGTTAGTTTAGGAATGCTGTTAAACATCCTACAATATAATACATAGGAAAACCCCATACAACTATGAATCTGGCCCAAAATGCTAAGATTGAGAATACTTGTTCTAAATGTTGTGTTCTTTATTCATTTTCTTTTTTCTGTTAATTTGGAGTAGATTTTAAAATTTATATTATTTTAGTTTTTATTTTAAAACAATTTTCAGAGGAGACTGAATTAGTAGACATCTTTATTTTCCTGTAGTACCAGGAAAGGCATTTAGAATGATTCAAATTGATTCAGCTACTTCCCTCATCTTTAACATTATTCTTATAATTTTAGTTCTACAATATTTTTAATCACCTCGCAGTATATGATTGTCAATGTACACAGTAGTAGTATTTATATGTGTATGTGTATACACACACCCATATGTTCTACCAATTTCTTTATATACCGGTATTCCCTTTCCTTCCCCTGAATCTCCATTCCCTCTCACCTATGTTCATTCATTAGGAGCTCTTTCAGTGAAGGTAGCAAGGTGGAAAATTGTCTGGTTTTTATTACATCTAAAATATTTTTGTTTTACATTTTTTAATAATAATGTGTCTAGTATAAAATTATACTCATATTCATACTGATTTCCCTTTAGCACATTCAAGATCTTATATCAATATCTTCTGGGACTCTTTGTTGTTCTCTCTGATCATAGGTACTCCTTCATAGGTAATCTGGTATTTATCTCCAACATCTTAAAGATACCTTTACTTGCTAAGTCAGTGATTTTGATACTACCTGTCTTAGTATGGATTAGCTTTTTTTTCTTGTACTTGAGACTCATTATGATTTTGTTCTTCATTAGTTGGATAACACATATCTTAAGTTAGTTCTGGAAAATTATTGGTATTGTTTGATTAAATAATATCTTTAAATTGTCTCTAAGTTTATGCAATGATTATTAGAAGTCTAATAAACACTTTCTTATTCTTTATACTTTAAATTCCATCTAAAATTTTCTATCTTTTAATTTCTGGGTATACATATTTGAGGCTTTTACTTTCTGTCCAGTTTAAATTTAATTCTCCATTAATTGTTTTTCTTATTTCAAAAACTATGAGTTTTAGAATCACTGATACTGGAATTTCTGTGTTTAGCTTCATCAAATTTACCTATTTTAATTTTTATAATGTCATCTTTTTCACTTATGTATTATTCTCTTCTTTCTTTTATCACTTTTTACTTCATTGTCACAAGATGGTTGCTCAATATCCAGTCTCAGTGTTCTAGCTGATAGCAAGATATTAAAACTTCAAGTTCTGCAACTTAATTTATATTTCCAAAGAGTTACCTTAGAATTCCCGCCCAGTTGTGGCCTTAAGACAAACAGTGGATAAAAGGGAGTTATACTTCATCACAGTAAGCTTCCTCAGAAAGAGAATTTTGCAAAGACCTTCCAGTGGATGCCTGAAACCAGGTAGTACCAAACCATACTTTGATTTTATCTATACATATATACCTGTTATAAGGTTTAGTTTACAATTTAGGCCATTTCAGATAGAAAATTCATTTCTACCATAGATCTTAGCAACCTCAGCATATGAATTTTTCTTTCCTTATTAAGAACTATTATTACCTTTTCACTTAAAAGAAAGTATTTTACAGCTTCTCTTCGGCATATCCGAAGTACCAGGATCACTTGCACTTTGGGGCCATTATTAAGGAAAATAAGGGTTATTTGGACACAATCACTGTGATTCTGTGACAGTTGATCTGATAACCATGACAGCTGCTATGGGACTGATTAGTGGGGAATGGATTCAGCATGGAGAAGCTAGACAAAGGGGTGACTCATGTCCCAGACTGGATGGGACAGTACAGTGGGAAATTTTATCTGCATTCAGATAATATGCAATTTAAAACCTATGTATTGTTTATCTATGGAATTTTCAATGTAATATTTTCAGTCTGTGGTTGACTATGGGTAACTGGGAAAAGCAAAACCATGGATGGGGGACTACTGTCTATTTAATTGGAAACTCTACATCATGACACAATTCTGAAATGAAAGAAATGACACTAAGAACTGAAGTCCTTTTGAATGAGAGGTAAAATAGAGTGAATGTCAAACAAGCAGAAAACAGTTAAAGCCATCCTTAGATAACTATAACTTACATAACTAACTTTTTGACACTCATAAAAGAGAGATAATAATTTGTGTAGACACTGAGTTTGGCAGAGCTATGGGAATGATATATCTCTTCAATCTCAAATACCGGTATTATTGCATTTTTGATTCTAAGTCTTTCCTATATTAACTTTCATACTTTTTTCCCCCTCAATTACCTTGACCATATGTGAGAAATAATGAACTCCATCTTCCTATGTCTTGAAGGATTTGGTAATCTGTCTTAGAGAGATGTCAGTGAATAAATGTCCTCATCATTACTTGAAAGCTATATCCTCTTTTAAAAAAATATAATTTGAATTCAACTAAAAGCATGAGTTATTTTAGTCTGTAGAATATTTTAGATTACAGCCAGATAGGCTAGTTTTTGTTTCAGTCGAATGAGATTTTGTGAGATCAAGTACATAGTGGTCTGTGAGGTGAAGGCAGAGTAGCCTAAACCTAATGTTGATTTTTTCACATTTTAACATATTTTATAATAACATGTAGTTTTTATTCACATCATTTATGCTGTTAAACACACTAATTGTGTGGCGTGTCACTGATTATATTTTACTCTTAGCTTTTGGATAGCCTTTTTTTTTTTTTTTAAGATTTATTTTTTTATTTATTTATTTTTTAAATTTTAATTTTTTGAAATACACACATACACACACACACACACACACAGAGAGAGAGAGAGAGAGAGAGAGAGACAGAGAGAGACAGAGAGAGAACTGAACTGGGGAAGCTCCCAGTTCAGCACATGGTTCCGCACAGGCCGGGGCGGGGCCGGGATTTGATCCCCAGTCCCCGGCGCTGCAAAGTGAGCGCTTTACCCACTGAGCCATCCCGGCTTCCCCTATTTTATTATTTTTGAGAGAGAGAAATAGAGAGGGCCTGGAGCAGTCTACATAGTTGTACATATATGTAATTTTTTTGACGTAATTTCATTCCACACAGGTGGGCACGGAGCCGTGTAGGGCAGGAACCAGGCCAGGGAAAGGGAGATCTGAATGGGAGGCACACTCCTGTGACCTGGGAGCCAAACTGAGGGCCTCCTACATAGATGCCTGCCCCAGCAGGAATTGGACTTGCCCCCTCCCCTCCTACACACACACACAGGAAGCACGCCACAGCTCAGCATATGGGTGTGCACAGGCCGAGACCAGGACCCGGACTCGATCTTAGGACCTCGGGGCTGCACATCAAGCTCTCAACCTGCTGAGCCATCCTGGCATCCCCCCTTTTTTGAGATAATAAAATAAGGTGCTTGACCCTTCATTTTGAAATAAATTTTTAAAATAAAAATAAGTAGGTGCTTGATATATCATCTTTGTTTTTATAACCAAAGCATAGTTAGCATGGTTCTGAAAGAGGCTTTTTGAAACTTCCTAGGGAACAAGAAACCTTTTTTCTTACAATCTCCACTGAAAATGGACTGCCTTTATACTACTCAACACTTTGGACAAGACAGAAGATCAATAGAATTTCTGGGTAACACCATTAAATATCCTATCATCTATTTCTAATTTAGCACCCCACCAACAAAATATTCCACAAAAACCATTTTGAGTGCTGTCACTGAAGGTAAATTTACAAAGAAGCAAGTGAAATGAAGCTAGATAGCAAGCAACTCCTCTAAGTTCCAGGAAGAGACTCTAGAAATATGTCTATACACATGTACATATACATGTATGTATATGTATACATACACACATGTACATATATGTGTATATATGTCATTTTAAAATTAAATTTGTTAGGTGACATCGGTTAGCAAAATTACATAGGTTCCAGTTATACATTTCTACATTATACCATCTAGTTGTTGATTTGTGTCCTCACCACCCAGAGTAAGTTCTCCTTCTGTCACCATATATTTGATGTTGCCTCCCTCTTCCCCCTCCCATCTCCCATCTCCCTCTTCCCCCTCCCATAGTGGTTACCTTATCCTGGTAACCACTACACTATTGACTGTGTCCATGAGTTTTTGTTCTTTGTTACTTTCAGTTTTATATTTCTCATATGGATGAAGTCATGTGGTTATGGATTTTTTTTTCTGTCTGGCTTACTTCACTTAGCATAATAATCTCAAAGTCCATTCTGTTGTTACAAATGGCAGTATTTCATCTTTTCTTATGGCTGAGAAGTATTCCATTGTGTAAATGTATGACAACCTCTTTATCCAGTCATCTGTTAAGGGACACTGGTAATTTCCATGCCTTGGCCACCATGAACAATGTTGTGATGAACATCAGGGTACATACCGGTATATCTTTGCAGAACTAAAGTTTTCAAAATTTTTTGGTAAATACCCAGAGGAGGGATTGCTGGGTCATCTGGTAACTCTATTTTTAATTTTTTAAGGAAACTCCATAGTGTTTTTCATAGTGGTTGTACCAATTTACATTCCCACCAGCAGTGTATTAGGGTTCAATTTTCTCCACAGACTCTCCTACACTTGTTATTTGTCTAACTGGTGAAAGCCTTTCTAACAGGTATGAGGTAATATCTCATTGTGGATTTGATTTGCATTTTTCTCTGACAGTTAATGGAATTTAGCAATTTTTTCAAATATCTGTTGGCCATCTCTGTGTCTTCTTGGGAGAAGTGTCTGTTTAGGTCCTCTGCACATTTTTGAATTGGGGGGGAGGGAGGGAAAGTGGGAGAGGGCACCAGCATTATGGACACACTCAATGGTTTGGTGGTTACCAGGATAGGGGGGAGGAGCGGGGGGGACAGTTGTGGGGGGAGGTGGGAGTGGGCACTAGATATAAGGTGATGGTAGGGGAACTGATACTGAGTGATGGGCACATAATACGATGCATGAATGATGTGATGTGGACTTGTACATCTGTAAACTGTCTAATTGTTACCAACCAATGTAACCTCATCAAATTTAACAATAAATTAAAAAAAAATAATAATAATAAAGAAAGAAAGAAAGAAATTGGGTTATTTATTTTTTTGTTTTTGAGTTGTGTGAGTTCTTTATATACTTAGGATAACAGTCCCTTATTGGAGGTGTTTGTGAATATTTTCTCAAATTTGGTTCATTGTCTCTTTATTTTCTTAATGGTTTCTTTTGCTGTGCAGATTTTTAGTTTGATATAGTCCCATTCATTTATTTTTGCTTCTACTTCCCTTGTCTTTGAGGTCAGATTCATAAAATACTCTCTGAAGCCTTGGTCCATAAGCTTAGTATCAATGTTTTCTTCTATGCAGTTTATTGTTTCAGGTTTTATGTTGATGTCTTTGATCAATATTGAGTTAATTTTGGTTTCAGATATGTAGAGGGTTCTTTTCTTTTTTAAAGATTTATTTTATTGTTTTTGACAAAGACAGAGAGAAACAGAGAGAAGGAGGAGGGCCCAGAGCAGTCTCCACAGTAGTATATCAGTTTTCAACATGGCTTCATTCCACACAGGCAGGCGGGGGCCATGCTGGGGGCCTCCTGCATGGGAGGCATGTCCCCTAGATCTGGGGGCTGAAGGGGAGAGGAGTGGGGTGAGAACTGAACTGGGGGCCTCCCACATGGGAAGCATACCCCAGCTCAGCATAGGGTCCACATGGGCCAGGTAGAACCCTATCTCCAGTTCCTGGTTCTGCAAAGTAAGCGGTCAACCCTCTGCGCCATCAAGGCTTCTCCTTCGTTTCTTTCCTTCTTTCTTTCGTTTCTTTCCTTCTTCTTTCCTTCTTTCCTTCTTTCCTTCCATCCTTCCTTTCTTTCCTTTCTTTCCTTCCTTCCTTCCTTCCTTCCTTCCTTCCTTCCCCCCTCTCTCTCTCTCTCTTTCTTTCTTTCTTTCTTTCTTAACTGGACGGGGGCCTCACCGCATTCAGGAAGCACACCCCAGTTCAACATGTGGGTCCGCCTGGGCCAGAGCCGGGATTCGATCCTCAGTCTCTGGGACTTCAAAGCAAGTGCTTAACCTGCTGAGCCATCCCAGCTTTCCCTAGTTTGACATTTTGTTTCAGGTCAAATAGGCTCCTTCAGTATTTCCTGAAATGCTGGGCTTGTGATGGAGAATTCCCCCAGCTTCTGTATGTTTGAAAAGGTATTTATTCCTCCTTCATATATAAAGGACACCTTTGCTGAATAAATTATTTTGGGCCAGTAATTTCTTTCTTTCAGTTCTTTCAGTATCTTGAATATTTGATTCTACTCCCTCCTGACTTGTTGAGTTTTTGCTGAGAAGTCTAATGGCTTTCCTTTATAGGTTACGGTCTTATTTTCCCTGGCTACCTTAGGAATTCTTTGTCTTTGACCTTTGACATATTCAATATAATGTGCATTGGAGAAGGTCTGCTAGAATTCAGGTATTTAGGGGTTCTGTTTTATTCTTGAATTTGAGGTTCCAATTCCTTCCATAGGCTTGGAAAGTTCCCATCTACTGTTTATTTGAGGAAACTGTAGAATTCTGCTTTGTTTCTTCTGGTATCCCCATTATATTTATGTTGCTCTTTCTAATGGAATCAGATAGTTTTTGTAGGGTTCTTTCATTTCTTTTGACTCTCAAGTCTCTCTCTTCTTCCTTCTAAGACATTTTCAAACTATGTCTTCGATATCACTAATTCTTCCCGTTATCTGATCAGCTATGTGTCTTATGCTAGCTATTTCATTTATTTTATTGCATTGCTTATCTCGAGAATTTCTATTTGGTTCTTTTATATAGTTTCAATTACTTCGTTAAAGTGTTCTTTTTGTTCACAGATTTCCTTTCTGAGATCATTTAGCTGCCTCTGTGTGTTCAGCCAACTTTAACCTGAGTGTTTTCAGAACTATACTCCTGAATTTTGTGTCATTTAGATAATCCATATCTTTAAGTTCCTTTCCTGGAGATTTTTCTTTTTTTTTTTTCTGAGCAGACATGTTAGCTTAGTTGTACATAGTATTAAACTGCTTATTTTTTCAGGACATTTACAGGAGTGGTAACATTGCTAGTTGATACAAAAAGGTTTTTCTTTTCATTTTCCAGTGGATATCACTGTACCATTATATTTTCCCTTGTGTTTTTCCATTTTTAATTTTTGTAATGTTTTTATTTGAGGTGGATAGTTTCCTGTGAGGTGGGCTTCTTCTGTTTGACTAGGCTGCCTTGGTCTCAATGAGCCGTGGTGGGCTGTGAAGCTTAGAGTCACTGGATCCCCAGTGCTACCCCTGATGCTGGAAACTGTGTGGTTCAGCTACCTCAATTACTTTCTACCGAAGACAAAGGAATTAAGGTCCAGCAAAGTTCAGTTATATGCCTGAAGTCAAAGCTTTTTAGCTACAAAAGTAACACTAGAACTCCATCATCCAAGTGCTGAACTGTGGTGTTCTTGTGAATATACTTACTATTCTATTCCTTAAGAAGGAGTAATATAAAGAGTAATAATAGGTTATTATGTTTTATTGATGCAGTAAATGTTTAGCAGTTGGGTGGATAAAAATGTAATTCTAGTCCTGATACTTGTTGGATGAAGGATCATTTTTTCCTTTTTCTATTTTCTTCTCTCCCCCTCCCCACATACCTTTTTAAAAACATAATCTGTTAAGTGGCATAACATCTGCTTGAAAGGATTGTTCAGAGGAAGTATATGGGAACTTTCTAAGTGAGTGATAAACTGTCTAACTGGCAGCTCTGCTATATTGTTTGGAAAAATCTTCACAAACCTACTGTAAATCTTATTTTGGAAATAATGAATTGAGGACAAAGAAATATAAGGATAACAGACCGCTGATTACCAGTAGCCTAAGGAGGCTCTTACAAGCAATATTCCCTGTTTAATATGTTTAAGTCATTTGGATCATTAGTGTAAGATAGTAAAAAAAAAAAAAAAATCATCTATATTCTATACCCAACCAACTGAAGGTGCTACTAAATCAGGACTATTTCTACTTTGAACATACTGAAAATGTCTCTTTCTACCTCCATATATTTTTGTTTTCTTTAAGATTTATTTTATTGTTTTAACAGAGACAGAGAGAAACAGAGAAAGAAAGGGGAAGACCCAGAGCAGCCTCCATAGTTGTACATCATCAGCTTTCAACATGGTTTCATTCCACATGGGAAGGAGGGGATCGCACAGGGAAAGACCAGGATGGGGGCCTTCCATGTGGGAGGCATGCCTCCTCGAGCCAGGGGCCTAACCAAGGGGCAAGAACCAAATTGGGGGCCTCCCACATGGGAAGCACACCACAGTTCAGCATATGGGTTAGCACGGGCCCGGGCTGGGATTCGATCCTCAGTCCCTGGGGCTGCAAAGCAAGCGCTTAACTCACTGAGCCATCCCGACATCCCATCCACATATTTTCCCATTGTTATATACAATGGAACTATATTAGTTTTATATCTATTGATTACCACCATGAATTTACTATTTTCTCTCTCTTTATATATAAAGTATATAATATTAATTACATAATCCTATAAATTAGATTATGTTATATGTGATATAATCTATATAATGTTATAAGAGGGTTGTCCAGAAAAAAATTCACTCATTGTCACTATAATGAGAATGATTACATGGCTGGATACTTTGTGGATAGCCCACATATATTGTATATTATGAATATAATTATACTTTTATTATAATATATAAAAGTCTTCAAATAAACCTAGACTTTAATATTCCAAGTTAAAGCACATACTTATTTTAAAATTTTAATTAGTAATTTAGTATATTTGAAGTGCTAAATAAGTTAAAATTTTATATTTACAAGGAAAAAATGAAAACAGAAGGGAAAAGGCTATCAGAGATTTAGAAGGCATGAGTCTCTGATAGCCTGTAATACCATACTGAGAAATAATTTTTTGGATATCTTCACTATCTAATATAATGTTAAATGAGACCATGAATATATTAGAGATTTTAGGAGAAAATAATGATGAAAGGTATAATGAGTATTATCTGTGGATTTTAAATGGGTGTGTGCAGCATACATGAAGAGTATTCTCTAAAAGTTATATCAAAAACTATTATCTTTAAAGGTGTATTGCAAGATAAAACACTAAAATTTTCTAAAGTAGTACTATGAAATATGATAAAAGGAAGATCTAAACTGACCAAATTAAGAAATTTCTGTCTTTATGGATGTCACTCCTTGAGTAGTGCTTTTTAAATCCATCCCTCTCTGCAACAGAGAGGATGGGTAAATAATGTCTTAGAAAAATTTTAGAAAAAATGTTTCATGTGATTACACCAACAGAATTGCATAGTGAGCTTAAAAACCACGCACTTTGACTTTTCATTTTATACCATGTTCTTGTCTCAACTAACTTTTGAAATTGATAGCTCATCTTCAAATTTGGCCCATCGAGTCATTAATCAAGTTAGTCAAGTTGAAATCTTGTTATAAAATGCTATAAACTTATTGTTGAATAAAGCCCTCATTGTCAGCAAAATATAAAATAATTTGAAAAACAAAACAAAACTGTAAACACTTGGGAAAAAATTTTCTAATAAAATGGTAGGAAGTAACTGAATGACAGATCCTCCATTAATAAAACTCTACCCAAACAAATAAGAACAAGGGGGAAAGACACTAACAGATATCCAACACATACCATTATATCTGAACAGAACTCTAGAAAGAAAGCACATTAAGAAAACAATACTGCTCTTAAATTCCATCTACAATATGCTCCTTCCAATATTAGAAGGGAAGGAGGGTGAGCATCAACATCTGACATTTACCCTTATTGCCACCAAAAAATTATTTTAAAGATTTATTTTTATTGTGTTTGACAGAGAGAGAGACAGAGAGAAGGGGAGGGCCAAGAACAGTCTCCATAGTTGCACATCATTGGTTTTTCCACATAGTTTCACTCCACAAGTGGACACGGGGCTGCACAGGGTGGGAACTGGGCTGGGGTCTCACCCTGGTGAGAACTGAACTGGGGGCACTCCCCAGTTCAGCATATGGGTCTGCACAGGCCAGGGCCAGGATTTGATCCTCGGTCCCTGGGGCTGCAAAGCTAGCGCTTAACCCACTGAGCCATCCCAGCTTCCCCTCCAAAATTATTTGGAGAAAGGTTCATCTTGAGATAAGCAGGAAATTTATAGAAAAGAGCCTAAAAACTCTGTGTCCATTTATATATGTCTATATATAACTTATCATTCAGCACTTCACTACTGCTGTTCATCAGCATTCTTTAAAGCTAAGAAGAAAGGCAGCTAATTTAAAGTATTAATTTTGCCTTGAGACTTTCTCTTTGACTCATGGATTGGATAGCAGTCTGTCTTTTCTAAATACTTGGGAGATTTTTCCAGATACTTTTCTATTATTGACCCTAGTTCAATGTTGTTATGGTTCAAGAACATAAAATACTTTATATAATTTCTGTCTCTTTTAACTTGGCAAGGTTTGTGTCATATCGTGAGGTGCAGTCTATCTGGATGTGTATTCAATGTGTGATTGAGAAGGACGTGTATTTCACTATCATTAGTTGGAGTGTTCTATAACTCTCAATTAGATCCAAGTCATAGTGTTTTTCAGCTTTTCTGTTGTGTTATTGATTTTCTTGCTACTTGTTCTATCTGTTACTGAGAGAGGCATATTAATATCTCTAACTAAAATTATAACTAAATTTGTCTATTTTTCTTTTCAATTTTATCCATTATTTCCTCATGTATTCTGATACTTTATTTCTACAGGCATACATAGTTAGAATTCTTAAGTATTTTTTGGAAAAATTTCCCCTTTATCATTGTAATGGTTCTCTTTATCCCTGAAAATGGTTCTTGTTCTAAAGTGAATTTGTCTGAAATTAATGTAGTTATTTCAAATTGCTTTTGGTTAATGAATGCATGTTATTTATCCTTTTACCTTAACCTATCAATGGCTTATATTTGTAGTGGATTTTTTATTGACAACATATAGTTAGATCATTATTTTTATCTAATACAAGATTCCCTTTTAACTAGTAGGTTTAGAAAATTTACATGAAAAAAATGGTCATTTATGTGGTTGGATTTTACTCTAGCATCTGGTTGTTTTCTATTCTATTTGGTCTTTTTTTCCCCCTGGTCTTCTCTGGTTTTAATTTAGCAATATTTTAATGACTTTTTGGTAATATTACTTAAAATATTTTAAGTGGTTACTCTAGGATTTACATTATACTTTAAAAATAATCAGAAACTAACTTCACATAATACTATAACACCCTGTGTAGTATAAGAGAGTTGTAATTGGGAGTAAACAATTCCTGCCTCCCATCCATTGTGCCATCGTTTAAAAAATTACATTCCGATAAAAATGAAGAAAAATTAGTTATAAATGGAATTTCACCCAGAATATGAGTATTCTGTTTTACTGACAAATTATCAACACACCTGAAATAGTTCTGTTTAATCTCTGGATCAGAAATGTAGATGGACCAACTTGTTTCAACATTGCTGGGATATAATAACTACAGAAAACTGGCAAAATGTCTAATACACAAATGTTTTCTTTCTACATTAATATTTTACGCAAATCAATATAAGATCAAGAAATAATTAATTGGCAAAAATAACGAAGTACAAGTTTTAGGCATGGTATCTAGTATAGTCTCTGGCTGCATATTTGTTTTATATCTTGAAATCCTGGCAGTGTACTGTGTTTCTAAAACAATAGACACTCTGTTGACTGGAACTCAAGCAGTCAAGCAAAATCTCAAGCAACTGGCAAAAAAATCTATACATTTATTTACCATCTACCAACCAATCCCCATAGGTGCCACTTATTTGAGAGTCTACTGTAGTTCCAAGTTATAAATCTAACTCTTCCCTAAATCCATATTCCTTGAAATCTTCTAAATACTCTTGTCAAAAACTGACACACACACACACACAAAAAAAAAAAATTCAGAAAGTTGCTCTCTATTATTGTATATATCTAAACTTCCATGAAATTTACCCCAGGCTTCAAATAGAAAAGAACATCTTAAAGCATTTCCTCTCACCCAAGCATATCTTTAACTTAATTTTAATCAAGCCACTTTCTTGAGAAAGTGAGGTGGTGTTAAATAACGTGCCCCAAGAAGAGGAACAACCAACTATTACAGTTAACATCACTACTGCTTACTGTATATATAGGGTTCACATTCTTTTATGTTTTCTATAGATGCTCATCAGCTTATGCTAGGGTTATATCATAATAAACATATCATAAGTTGAAACATGTAAGAGCTGTCCGGAGAGTAACCAGTCTCATTATATCGACAGTGGCTGATTTTTTTCCAGACAACCCTTCTATATAATAGCCTAACCAACTTTGAACATGCTCAGCACACAATATCCAAAAATGGTGGTAACACAGTAACTATACAGTATTGGTTGTTTATGCTCATGATTCTGTGTGTGACTGGGAGCTGCTATGGCACACTACCACTTACAGCAATATGAGAGATTACGGTACCACAGATCATTAGCCTGAGAAAAGATCAAAATGCTAAGAGGGTTTTCTACTGAATGTGTATTGATTTCACACCATGGTAAAGTCACAAAATCATAAGTCAAGCCATTGTATATTTAATAGCCTTCTACCACTTAAAATTCTGCATATCAAAAGTGAACTTCCTGCTTTTTGCTGAAAAACTTTCTATTGTTTGTTTGTTTGTTTTTGTACTGTGTTCCAAAAAAATGACTTCAAAAGTCATTTGAAGCCTGGAAGACAGCCATGATTTCTTCCTACACATGTCTTCTTGAAATTCTACCTGAAAACTATAATCAGAATGCCTTTTTTAAAACCCAAACACAGTTATATTAATTAAAATATGATTATGCAAAGGGTCCTTCAGAATATTTATATGAATAAGTCAAATAGGCATTGGAATTGTTTATTTATTTTTCTAAATATCTAAAACATTGAGAAACAGGTTAGATTAGAAATAGATTAAGAAATTTGTCAGGACAAAAAATATTCACCCAACAAATCAAGAAAACTATTTAATAGCAATGTAAGCAACTAAATAGTAATATGAAAAACATGAGCAAAAATCTTATGTGTAAAATATATTGATATTTGTTTCAATCAGAGCAGACATCCATTTTGTAATCATAGACATTGATGAGTTTAGTGAAATAATGGCAATATAAGTGTGTATCTTACATTGGGCACAATTTTGGATATTACTAATGAAGTTTCTATAAACTAAACTACACTTTGATTAAGAATAATGCATAATCAATGTGATACACCACATGAAAAAAATGAAGGATAAAAACCATAAGATCATCTTAATAGATGAAAAAAGAGCATATGACAAGATTCAGTATTCATTTATAATTAAAATCACTCTAAACTGTTAAAGAGGGCACATAGCTCAACATAATCAAAGCCATATATTACAAACCTACAGCTGACATACTTAATGTTGACAACCTGAAAGCTTCTCCTTTAAGATAAGGAAGAAGACAAGAATGCTCACTCTCACTATTTTTGTTCAACATAGTATTGAAATTCCTAGGCAAAGCAATAGGCAGGAAAAGAAACAAAAGGTATTCAGATTACTAAGAAAGAAGCAAAACAGTCACTATCTATAGATTGTGTAACATTATATATAGAAAACACTAGGAGACTCCACTAAAAAAAATGTTAGAACTTATAAACAAATTCATTAAAATTGCAGGATACAAAATCAGTATATAAAAATCTTTTGCATTTATATACACTAATAGCAAACTATCAGAGAGAGTTATTAAGAAAACAATTCTCTTTTACAAATACATCAAAAAGAATAAAATACTTAGTAATAAATCTAACCAGAGAGGGGGAATATGGTACATAAAAAACTGTAAGACACTGATGAAAGCAATTGTGTTCACAGATCAGAAAAATTAATATTTTGAAATGTCTGTACTACCCAAAGCAATCTACAGATCCAATGCAATCCCTATCAAATTTTCAACGGCACTTTTCACAGAATAAAGCAAACAATCCTAAAATTTGTATGGAACCATAAAAATCCCATAGAGCAAAAGCAATCTTGAGAGAAAAGAACAAAACTGGAGGCATTATGATTCCTGACTTTAAACTATAATAATCAAAACAGTATAAACATAGACACACAGATCAATGGAACAGAATAAAGAGCCCAGAAATAAACTCACACATACATGGATGATTAATTACTACAAAGGACCCAAGTATAACAATGGGGAAAGAACAGTCTCTTTAATAAATGGTGTTGAGATAACTGGACCACTGTCTTATGCCACACCCAAAAATCAACTCAAATTGGATTAAATATTTGAACATAAGATCCGAAACCATAAATTTCTAGAGAAAACAGGCTGTAAGTACCTTGATATCAATCTTGGTGACATTTTGGATATGACATTAAAGGCAAAGGCAAAAATATGTACACATACATCATACTAAACACACAACTAAACAGATTAAACAAACTAAGGGGACTATCAAGCTAATTATAAAAAGATGCTCAACATCACTAATCTTCATGGAAATGCATATCAAAAACAGTGAGATATGACCTCACACTGGTTAGAATGGCTACCATCAAAAAGTCAAGAAATAACACGTGTTGGTATTAAGATGGGAAGAAAAGGAAATCCTTGTGTACTCCTGTTGGTGGGAATGTAAATTGGTGCAGTCACTTTTGAAAACAGTATAGAGGTTTCTCGAAAATTAAAAATAGAATTGCCATATGATTCAGC
This sequence comes from Craseonycteris thonglongyai, assembly GCA_004027555.1. NCBI lineage: Eukaryota > Metazoa > Chordata > Mammalia > Chiroptera > Craseonycteridae > Craseonycteris > Craseonycteris thonglongyai. Next base: position 17,274 of record PVKE010017618.1, read on the forward strand.
AATTCCACTTCTGGGTATCTGTCCAAAAGAAATGAAAACACTAACTCAAAAAATATACGAAGGCTGTCTGGAAAGTATCCAGGCATGTAATATGAAAAATAGAGACATTTATGACTGTATTTTTTTCTGCACAATCCTTGTATAGCATGGTGACTATAGTTCAGAATACTGTATCGTATATTTCAAAATTACCAAGAGTAGGTCTTAAAAGTTTTAATCACAGAAAAGTAACTGTAACACTGAGAGGTGATAAATGTTAACTAGATTGATTGTGATGAATATTTTACAGTATATACAAATATCAAATCATTTTATAGAGCTGAAACTAATGTTATAGGTCATTTATATCATCATAAAAAAGAATAATACATATTCTTATTTGAACTTGTCCCTTTTATACCATCTTCATTCTATAATTTTGATGTAAATTCAATTAAACAACTAGGTTAAATTTTTTTCAAGCTGTTAAGTGTATACAGAAATCTAAGTGGGATTATTAATGCAATCCCTTTAAAATCAAACCATTCTCATACATTCAGTAAGAAGCTAACTGCAAATACATAATGGTTAATCAGATACCTAACCTATGTAAAGATTTATTCTGTATTTTATGCCATGATAAATTTAACTTAAATTCAACTGACACTCAAAGTGACAAGCTCTACTATATCATAATCACTAAATGCTGAGGGAACCATTGAGTGACAGTATTTAGGATTATTGGGTTTTTGAAAGGGCAAAGCCTTTCCAAATTGAGTGATCATCCACAAACAAACCCAGAACACATTATTTGACAGAATTTTAAAGCCACTTAAAAGAATCACTGGAGGAAAAAAATTATGCATTAATCCTTAAGGTGTGAAAAGATGAATTGATTCCTGTCTTGGCATTTATTCTGAGTCCTGAAGTTAAGAAAACAGTTTGATCATAAGTTTGCATGTTATATCAGACCATGGTTGGGTTTTTTGGTAAGTAAAATTTTAGTACATTAGTGGAGGTATTTCTTGGGTTTTTCTCACTTTATATGTTTAATTAAGAATACTAATTATGTTGTCATTTTTAAAAAATTCTAAAATTTTAGAAGGTTAGCAACATTTACTACACTCTGTCCTCTTTTAATAAGAGTCCTTATTTATAAGCATCCAGGTTTTCATTTTTAATATTTTAATTAGAAAAAGCCACAAAGAAGGTTTGTGTACAGAGAGATTGTGTCCTCCTATAATACTGACATTATATTTTTAATTTTTTAATGGAGGTTTGCAGAAACACTGTTTGAAAACTGTATGAAATCAACACTTCTAAAATCTTAGTTTTTCATATACTCAGTGGAAAGCCTAACCATGTCCCTAGTTGCCAATATAGAGTTAAATGTTTTCTTATTTACCTACTCAAACAGCTACCAGAAAAAATTAGATTGAATTTTAACAGTGGTTGAGCTGCTATAGATATAAGGGTATAGCTAGAGGCTTAAAATACAGTCTTTGAAATGATTTTACTGCCAGTGGAGAAGAGCAATCAGAGACATGAATTATGACAGAAACAGTAACTGCTGTTAAATAATAAACACTAAAAAGAAGTCTTTCAGTCCTAATCTTACTTAAGGAAATAAAAGAAATACAGAGGCATAAACAATACTTTTTCTTGGACAGAAAACTGAAATTTTCCTTTGATTTTATAAATATACCTATGGCATAGTTAGTTAAACTAATAACTACTGAGACAAAATTTTAGTTTTAAAAATTTGATATCCTTTTCTGTTACTTTTAAACATTTGAATGACCTAGAAATTTACATAAAATAAGCTAATCAGTGAATACAACAGAAATGTAATCACTTCATATTTTCCAACACAGATACCAATCATCTTCTATTAACACATAATCTAATGTTGAAAAAGTGATTCATTTTTGTGTCATAGAAGATTTATATGCAAAATCAAACTATTAGACTAAGAGATATCTAAGATACTGTAAACTTTAAACACGACTACATGGTTTCCTATCTACTTTCTACAGTATGAAAAGTAAAAAGCATTGTATTGCTTTTCTGTTTCTCTGGTCAAGACTAATTGAAACAGTCCATGAAAATTTCAAGTTGAAAGAACATCATTTATTCAGGCATTGTAGTTCAGTATTTGTAGTTTTTTTGTTTTGTTTTGTTTTGTTTTTTCTTATGTTATACTTGTACCGAGGAACATTTTACACTTAATGTTAGCAGATAGCAAAAGTGAATATACTCTTCCCTTACAACTGACTCTCACATATAAAGAAGATAAAAAGGACCATCAACTTTTGAGAAACTCCCATTACACCACACCCTTATTGGACTTAAATAAAGACTCTGTCCTAAACAATGAACAATAGGACTTATTTTAATAAACTGAGAACAGGCCTATTCAGAAGATTCATTTTTTAACCTTTAATTGGCAAAACTAAGATGAACTCTCCCATCCTATGCTTAAAAATTCCTAATTGCCTCTTAGCAAATGATTCAGTTGCTCTTTTCACTGTCATGGATTTCCTTCCCTTGCAAATTCATAGAGTCGGCTTTGTGTGTATTTTTATTGTTTGCTGGTTTGTTTTTTGCTTCAGTAGTGTTTTTATAATTTAATTATCTGAAGTTCACACTGAGATTTCCTTCATGAGCCTCCCTCAAGTACTATGCTACATGCCCACAGAAATGAAAAAGGCTAGTTTTCATGAGACCCCTTGTGCCCAGGTCAGTCTTCTCATGGTCCCACACTGTGAGTCTCATACAATAAACTGCAGTCACTTGTGAGATTTTGTTTTAACTCTATAAAGAATTTTATTTTCTCTCTAAAATTTCAGTTTTGATTAGTTGCCAATTTGTGATTTGGGGGATGGTAAAGAAGCTATTGCTACATTTTCCAGGATTTATTTAATTCTGCTTTCAGGTATAGAAGAAAATCTTTCTGTGTCTATTCTATGTAAGGTACGGTCAAAAGCTCAACAGTTATACCCTCCTTCTGCCTTCCATTAAAGTGGAAACTATTTTAATTTGAGAATAGTTAGCCTTTTCGGTTGTTTATAAAATTTATCATTATGTGTATATTCTAGAGACATCTAGTCAACACAGTAAAATATAACACAAAATGGGAGTAAATTAATACATCAAATTCTTCATAAGCTCCAGTGTTAATTGGTTTATAGAGACTTTTGAATGCTTACATTTTTTAGAATAATGTTTGGTTTTTCTAAGGAAAACTTTGCTGTTTAGGCAACAATTCTAAAAAAGAGGTTCATGCATTTTTTACTTCATTATAAATTTTTTAAAGTAACACTTTTTGTGTTTTAAACAATTTAGTGTTAATGTCATTTTACAAATATAAAAGAAATTTTTATGTGATATGTCAAGTAAAGTCAATCATTTCAATTAGACTATTTTAATTATATTTTTCATTGGTTTTATCAAGGTGTAATCTAGTGTAATGTAAGTGTAATCTAGTTTGTACAATGCTTGTTTTTACTATTTTACAGATAACATAGTCAGAACTTCCTAATTCTCTATCAGTTTACTAGCATTTAGCTATTTACTTTCACAAATGTTTAAGTTAAGTAGATTACATTGACAATGAAAAATGTAAATTATGCATCCAAATACTTATATACTTAAAATCATTGTGTTTTCAATATACTTTATAAGTTTATTTTTAGCTTTATTTTCTGATGCATAATATGGTCTATTTTGGTGAATGTGCCCTGGAAAATGATACATTTTCCACTGTTGTTGGGTTAAATATTCTACAAATGTCAATTAGATCCAGTTGGTTTATGGTGTTGTCTGTTCTATATGTTCATTTATTCTCTTGTTTTTCCACTTATTACAAGAAGATTATTGAAGTCACCAATTATAATAGTGAATTTGTCTCTTTATTTACTCCATATTTAAAATTCCTATATTTTGAAGTACATGTTAGGTGTATGCACACTTTAGATTATGTCTGTTTAGCAAATTGACTTTTTTATTATGTAATATCTCCTTTATCTTAATAATTTTCTTTGATCTAAAGTCTACTTTGTCATGATACAACTTTACTTCTGCCCGAGGACTTTGTATGGCAATTTTTTTTTTTAAACAAGTTTTCTACCAACGGATTCTCTTTGTTTTCTTTAATCTGAGAATGTATTTATTTTACTTGCATTCTTGAAAGATATTTTAACTGGAAAATAAATTTCTGGGTAGACAGTTTTTAATTTCATCTGTTTATAAATATTATGCTATTTCTTTGTGGCCTCTGTGGTCTTTGAAGAGAAATATACTGTTATTTGAATAATTGTTAATCTGTAAATAGTTTTTCATATTTCTCTAACTGCTTTTAGTATTTTTTCTTTTCCTTTAATTTTCAGCAGTCTTGTTATGCTTCTTTCGGTGTCAGTTTTTTTGTATATATGCTGTTCAGTGTTTAGTGAACTTCTTTTATCTATGTGGTATTTATATATTTATGTATTTTTGTCAAGTGTGGGTATTTTCCAACTTTTTTTTACTTTTTGTGTTTTTCTATTGTAATCTTTCTCTATTTTAATGAGGGGTAGTTTCTCAAAGGAACTTGATATACTATTCATTTTTTAAAATCTTTTCTGTTTTGGTCAGATTAGATACTGTTTATACATTTAGGTTCACTGATTCTTAACTTGGTCATCTCCATCCTGCTATTGAATCCAAAACAATGAGGGAATTTTGTTTTTTTGGTTTTGTTATCATATTTTGTTCTAAAGTTTCTATTTAATTTAGAAAATATATTTTTTAATTCTTTATATCATTTATTAATTTGTTGAGATTGTCTATCTTTCCATTCATTTCAAGGACATTTGTTCTTATTTGTTGGAATATTTTTACAAAGTACTCTAAAGTTTTTCTCAAATGTATGCAACACCTCTGTTGTCTCAAACTTGATGTCTGTTGGTATTTTCCCATGTGAGTTGCCATGTTTGATCATTTCTATGATAAAAATGTTTGGATTGTCTGCTCTTCCTTTTGGATACTGTATTATGAGACTTTGTCTTATTTAAATCCTATACAACATGTTCATGTTTTTATTGTTTTGACATAAAATCAATCTAGCTGGTTAAGACTGTAAGTCCTATGGCCATGGCTGCAATTGTCTTCAAATCTTTGCAGGGTTATTCAGAGCTGTCTCATCTGCACCTTACTCACTCTTTACTTTGGGATCTTGGCAATGGTCTAACTCATGGTTCAGTTTCTAATGTCTGTGTATGCCTGTTTAGATCTGACTCATATATACATATTTTAGACAGCTCTAAAGTTCATAACAACTCTGTGGGTTGCCTCTCAAGTTTGTTTCTCTCCACAATCCACTACCTATTTTGTGGTACCTGGAGCTTCATTTTCCAATCTTATGGCCATAAGTCAGGGTACTTTATTTACCTAGGTCTGCCATGAACTTCTTACATTTATGCCTGTGATACAAGAGACAAAAGGAAAGAGGGAAGGAAAAAACAACAGAGATTTGGCCTATCCTTTTAGGACCATGGTCTACTGATCAGAGGAAGTTTCTCTACCTTAGACTTTAGATACTGCAGCCACCCACTTCACTGTTACTGCTATATGATGTAATACTTATTTGGGTACTCAGATCTAGGTGAACAGAATAAAGGTAAATAATTGAGGATTCCTCCTGCTCTATCTGTGAATGTTAGGAAAACTTTTCCTCTCCTCAAGCCAGAACTAGAGGGCTTATTCATGAATGCCCTTGATTAGGGACTATGCCTACTTCTAGGTTTAGACCTCTGAGAGTCTAGGTCAGAAGTTGAAGAATGAGAACCTTACCTGTTTTGGTGATACTTTCAATTCCAGTTTTGTTCCTCAATATACTTGGTCCTATTTACTTTTGAGAGCCCTCAAATAGCTTACCCATGCTCTCTGTCCTGTTTTATATTGTGTTCAGTGGGAGAGTTGGTGGCGTGCACTTAATACACATTATATGGAACCAGAACTCTTCACCTTATTTATAATTAAATTTTTTCTTTTTAATTCTACCCCAAACTACAATTGTTAGTACTAAGAGAAAGAGGTCACTGAGTCTGGAACTTCAGAATAACACATGTAATCACATCTCTTTGAAACTTGGATATATTGAATCTTTATCCATTGTTTCTCAGTCCTTTTCTTCAGTGTAGGCATAGAGAACATTAATTGTAGTTCAAGCTTTGTCTACTAAACAGCCCTACAACCGAGACAAATCCCTGTATACCCTGAAACTTTGTTTCTTTAGCAGTAAAATGAATGAGCCAGAGCAAACTATTCTAATATATTACTTCCAACCCAAAACATCATTCAGAGTCAATTTAAATAAATCTAAACTCCCTATATTTTAGTCTTCATAGTCTCTCTACAGCACATTAAACTCAGATCCTCTTTTTTTTTCCCTGATAAAAAGTATACCCAGTTTCACATTAAACATATCTGTTCACTTCATTCACTTATGTGCTAGAGGTAAATGCCTCTGATTTATTAAAGTGTGTTATGCACTTCTTCCTACTTCCACATTCACTGATGCTATGATAGTAGCTTGGATTCAGCCCAATGAAAATGTTCAAATACAGGGTCTGGCAGAATAACATCTTTTTAAAATTAGTATATTGTGCTAGAACGTGACATTGTCATGCTACAGAATTACATGCTTATGAATATGTAATAAAATATTTGATATATATTATCAGCTTATAAAAATGGGTGTTACTTCTGCCAGACCCTGTATTACAAATTTCATCTCCTTCCTCCTTTCCTTCCCTCCTCTTTTTCTTTCTTTTTTCCTCTCCATTTTCTCCTCCAGCAACCATATGAAACATTTACCAAAACAACAGTGCTTATACTCAATAACAAAAATTTCTTAATTCATAGATAAAATTATTTCATAGATGACAAAGGTTAACAAAAGGTAAATTAGAACATAGATCTATCATATATTAGATATATCAGTTATTTTGGCAATACAATTTACTGCTGAGGAATTTGGCTTTAATTTTTGAACACTTGCCTAGCATTTTAGACACCCTGTCAGATTCTGATTGCAAATATGCTGAAGTTGTATAAATAGTTGTGGCTTATATAGCCAAAACCTTGGCTATTTCTTCAGATCCTTTAAGGATCACTCTAGGAGTAAGAATGGCAAAGATTGCCTACAGTGCCTGTAGATATAGCATATGTGCAATATCCAAGTATAAATCTAACTGAATTGGGAGAAATAATTGCAGCAGCTGTAGCAATTTTGCTTCCAAATAACATTTAAGTTGAAGAGCATGTGAACATAGTATACATGAATCACTTTAAGGGGAAGTACCTTTTCCTTATAAGAGCTCTTCTGTGTAGGTAGAATTACCAAGGCATGTCTACCCTGGAAGTGGAGACATGTTAATGGAAGGTAGGAGGGTGGTGCATGTTAGTTTTGCAATGAGAAGCAGGAAGTGATAGATGGCTCTCATCCAAGACACATTTGCCCTGGTGATATTATCATAGTACTGCATTTCAAGTTATAGCCTCCATGTGAAGAATCAGAAACACAATTTTATTAAAACGAAGAAGAACCTTCTAACAGAGGAACACTTCTATAAAAAAATCTGAAGATTAGTGTATGAAAACAAATACTAACTGTACTTTGCCATACTGTCTGAATAAAGGTATACAAATAGACAGATCTACATGGAATGACAAATCATAATCAGAAGGTTATTAATTTGAATCGAATGTATAATACCATCAGTTCTAAGAGAGTCAGATTTGTTCATCTCTGTAACAGAATTTATCTAATGACTAAAGCTGCAGCTATTGAAATCAGTGGCTGAGAAAACAAGTTCTGGTTCTATAATAGGAATGAACTTAAGATAGGGAAAAAAAACAAACATCCAATATCTATTGGCTAAGGCTGCTACTGTGACTTATGTGACCTGACAACTGTATCTGATATTCATATTAAACCATTATTTTTATTTATTTATTTTTTAAATGTAAAGTACTGGATGACTTTAAGATAAATATTAGCATATATAATTGTTTTTGACAGAGAGAGAGATACAGAAACAGAGAGAGAACCGAACAGGGGGAACTCCCCAGTTCAGCACATGGGTCCGCACGGGCTGGGGCCAGGATTCGATCCTCGGTCCCCAGCGCTGCAAAGTGAGTGCTTAACCCACTAAGCCATCCCGGCTTCCCCTAAACCATTATTTTTATTTGTCTCACTGTTTGTTTGGTTTTTTTTAAAAGGTGATACTTTATATTTATCCAAATTAAAATGAAAGTATTTCCATACATACCTATGTTTAAAAAAATTTTTGTGGCAGTGGAGGGGGATAACATCTACTTATATGAGTTCAGATTTTGTTTCTATATTAATGATGTCAAAGTAACTTTGTAAACAGGACACTTCTGTATTTATAATAATAATATAAAGAAAATACTGTATATACATATTTAAATTTCTTTCTCTCACCACTACCTCCAAAAATATTTGACACAGTAAACAAATAGAAATACAGCGAAGTGTAAGATTCAACAAAGTAAAATAATCCTGTTTGGAAATATGACAGTTGTGTGATAGGCTTCATTGTGCTTCTGAACATATTTCTGAACATACAAAATATGATATTAAAAATTTTTAAGTGCAGGCATAGTTCTAAAGAAAATATTCAAATGCCAGAAATGTATTAAATGAACATTACTTACTAATTGAGGAAAACAGAAAGAAAGCTTGTTATCTGGTACTGAAGTAGAGAGAATAAAAAGTGCTTTGGTAGCAGAAGATTAGTTTTCCCTAGATATAAAGATAACATGATTGATTACCTGATGAGTTAATGTGGATTGTCCACCACAAGCTAAAAGGATCTCAGTATAAAAACCCAGATCCTATTCCTTCTCATATGACAGGTAGCTAATTTAACAGAAACTGTTTCTACTTTTATAGAACTTAACTGAAAAAAACATAAATACCTGATAAAAATTTGTAGAAACAAAAAGAATAATTTTTTTCTATATTGTAGCCGCTAATATAAAATTTCTAATTTCCAAAGATATTTGTATTATATTAATAATAATTACAATAATTTAATAAATTTCTTTGCTGTAAGGACTATGGACATCCAAGTAAAGATGAAGGAATTCTCATTGCTCTGCTCTGAACCTCAACTGAGACAATTTCATATTCCATGTCCTTCACTTGAAATATTCTATTAGCAGATATCAAAAATTTTGATCAAAACCCCAAACTAGGTTACACAATAAATGTGAATATATTGCCTTAGACAGTTGGAAACTGGGAAATTACAGCTGAAGCCTTGAATGAACCTATGGACTTAATCTCTGGTTTTTGTCTCTAACTTCATTTCTTGCATCCAATAGTCTCTGCTTAGCTTGACACTTCAAGGTTGATTTCACTACATTGTTGAATAATCTGACTACCAAATTATCTCTCTACCAGCCCTAAACCTAACATCCTTCTTAGGAAAATACGCTTTTTTTTGATAGCTCAGGCATAACATCTATAGTAAGATTTTTATTTACTCTTCTTTAACTACTCATCAACCACTGAAACCATCAAGTGGCCAGACTTACTGTTCTCATATTTCTCTGACTTGTGTCACATGCCTACCTTTCTATTCAGGGTATGAATTTGCTTAATCTAAACTGTATGTGTTCTCATCAGGAAAGAGAAGTAAGGAAAAAGATCAATCATCTGATAATCATTACAGTATCCTTTCCAAAGGTATTTTCCATTTTCACTACTTGACACCTTGTTCTCTATACCAAAAAGCAAACCATGATGGACTTAATCTATAAGCATGCTTTCTTCTCTTCTAGTTGTATGACAGCAACAAGATCCCTGCACATAGATCTGAGAAAGGGTGAGAATGAGGTTGATTATTTTACCAAATGGTCAATGTGGAGTTGCCTTAGAATAACTTCATCCATCACCTCTTCTCTCAAGATGTACTTTTCTCCATTATTCTCCCTTTCTTCTTTTAACTGTGCATACCTGATGTTGCTATTTGTTTTCTCTTGAAAACATGATCGACACTGTCTATTTATTTCACAGGTCTTCATTGTTTTTATGATTTTCTGTGTTTCTAACATTATTAATTTTGTCTTTATTACATCACCTTCTATCTGGTTAATGTTTGCTTTACATATTTTTAATATACATATATTTCTTTCCATGCATCTGGATTCTGTTTTTTAATCATAGAATTGCTAGTACCACGAATACTCTTTGCATAATGGTTTCTATGGGAGATGACACCACTGAGTCTTCAAATTCTCAATATGTTTTCTAATAATATTATCTATCCACAGAAATAGATGAGTATTAAATATTTTTGCAAAGCCAGTATTAAAAGTTTTAAAGAGCACAAACCACTGACCTAAATTATAATCCTATATAATATGTGGCTACTCATTCATTAATTTATTCATAAGACAATTATGTAGCAGTTTTCTCTATACTCTCTTTCACTGTCTTTGAAGTATTTATTTTGTCTTAACATTTCAAATAACTTTCTAGTAAACTGGATTAGTGTTCTCAATTCCTTATACCCTTACTCAATAGGGAATGTACATTCTTGTTCTGATATGAATCTCTAGTTCGGGGGTGGCGAACCTATGGCACGCGTGCCCAAAGTGGCACGTGGAGCAATTATTTTGGCACACGGAGCTGTGAATACCATTTAAAAAATTATTGTTTATGCTCTTATAGACATAAAAATAATCGATACCTCTATCTCACTCGATGGGTTGGCACGCGAGTCGAGCAAGTATACTCTTATTTCATAAACTTTGGCACTCAATTGCCAAAAGGTTCGCCACCTCTGCTAGTTGCTCCTAGTAAAGTGAATTATAATTTTCCACCAATTATTTGGGGCTTGACCATTTGACTTGCTTTGCCATGTAAAGTAACATTTATGGGTCTGGGCATTAAGGTGTGTACATCTTTGGCAAGGTATTCCTCATATCAAAACACCCTAAAGTTAATCTGCCATCCTGTAACTAAGGTAAAATCTGGAGCATAACCCTCCAAAAGAATCTATCATGAAGGCTTGGGGAACAGAAGTGAACCCTATTAGCTACCTAAAGGCAAGCCCACCCATCTGACAGATTCCAGAGAAGCCACTAAACTTTCCCATCCTTACTAGTTATGCCACAGTTGGTCAACACACCTGTAAACATAAGACACATATGTTGGTATAAGGCACTGAGATTTTAAATTATTGCATTATATGTATGATTATATATATAACATATAGCTGAGGTAATATAGCATTGTACACCTGAAACCTATGTTAGTTTTACTAAGGATTGTCAACCCAATAAATTTAAGAATAAAAACATTAAAATTGTATGAGATTTATCATATCATATAATATTAAACATTACAATAAAGTTGTATATACATCAAAAAGAAAAAAACTAATACACAATAGGTAGAAGAACTAATGGTGGGACAAAGTGAATATTGTTGGGATGTGGTCAACACAGTGATGTTTGAAGTATCTGTGGCAGACAGATATAATGTCAGGAATTTTGGTAATCAAGGTTTAAATTCTTATGATTTTATAGTTGAGCCTTGTACATTTTCTGCATATAACTCCTCCCTTTTTGAGAAATACCTTTGGCTTAATACTATGGCTTAGATGTTCAAATGATTGATTATGAGCCATCATGTCATTATGTAACCTAAAAATCACATTCTAAACGGGTATTTTCTGACCTATTAAGTCATAAATTTTGATGTTCACCACAAAATTCTATAATCAAATGGTAGTATGATATATGGTATCAAGCCCAAGGAACTCCATGAGAAACCAGTAATTTTCATTAATAAGTAGGTCAGATTCTCATAGAACCTACTCCTCATATATAGCTACCTTCTCAAGCCATACATGTGATCTGGATGAGGAATTTCTCACAACCAGCCAATGAAAGAAAAAGAAGCTGAACTTCATAGCACCTACTGATAGTAAGTAGCAACTTTACAATTCCAACTGGGAGGCCCTTGAATTACGAGTGGTGAGGGAAATCTCAGCAGACAGAAGTTCAGGTAGCATGTCTGACTGTTCACTTTCTCTGGAAGTATATATGATCAGAGTCATCTATAGTAATTCATGAGCCACAGCTCAGGTTGATTGCATGCTATAGAGTAAGAAAGAACATGAGGCATAAATTGGTGATAAGTTGTTGGGGAAGAGATAAGTAAAAGGCAACCTTACTATAGACAAAAACTATAATCACAACAGAGAAAGCTCTTATTACCTAGGCAGGACATATGATTGGTTCTGTGAATGTCTGAGAGCCTTTCTTCCTAGAAATTTCAGCTTTTACTCAACGGCCTCTTGAAAAAAGCGACCATAATGACAGTAGAGGTACTTGCATATTTTAAAACATGTATCTCCTCTAAGATCTGATTTGGCTAGAGCCCCTTTGCCAGTAGCAGTAATCAGTCATGAACTCCAAATAAGACATCATTCCTCTGGAACATACCTGTCACCTGATTGCAGGCTTATTTCTTGCATACTTTCATATTGGAAATTGTAGCCTCTCTGTCCCTTAGAATATATATTTATTCTAGATATGGATCAGCTTTTCCTGACTTCTAGAATTTTTAATTCATAATCACATACCATCATGACTTACTATAGGCCCTTCTCATACATACAGCAACCTGAACTCTATTAAAGGTAAGTGGAATAATATTTGAAGAACAGTACCAGAAGAGTGAACAGTGTGTCTGGAAAATATCCTTTAGAGAGGGGGTGGAGAACCTATGGCACGCGTGCCCAAAGTGGCACGCAGAGTAATTATTTTGGCACGCGGAACTGTGAATACCATTTAAAAATTTATTGTTTATGCTCTTATAGACATAAAAATAATCGATATCTCTATGTCACTCGATGGGTTCGCACGCGAGTCGAGCGAGCATACTCTTATTTCATAAACTTTGGCACTCAATCGCCAAAAGGTTCACCACCCCTGCTCTAGAGTGTGTTATATGCTCTCTGTGTGTACTGTATTTTCCGGTGTATAAGATGACCAGGCATATAAGACGACCCCCTAATTTTACAGTTAAAACATAGGTTTAGGCCTATATTCACTGTATAAGACTACCCCCCACTTCCAAGGCAACACCAGTTCTTTTTTTAATTAAATTTTTAATGAATGACATTTTTCGAACATACCGTAATATACCGTACATTGATACGATAAATGGAAGGTCTCTTCACAAATGGCAATGCCAT
>PVKE010017619.1:0-30531 GCA_004027555.1 Craseonycteris thonglongyai
TATTGTTTTTGTTTTTTCCAACTACTCTTGCACTGAGGCTGTGAGTTTACTACCCGAAAATGTGCTTTGGGGGATGTCTTTTAAGCTGGTTGTTAAGAAACAAAAGACTCAGAAAGAACCTTTGACACCCCCACCCTGCTGCCCCACACTGTTACTTGCCTGAAGGTATTCAAATAGGAAAACTTGCTTAAAGGAAGGAAGCAGCCAGTGCCTTAGCATCATAATATAAACTTAATGTGGCCAACAGTGAGGAACCGGCATCTAGCAGTCTTCCTGTTAGGATCCCCTCAGGGTCCCATTGTTCTGGGTGGTCCCGCAAGAATTTGTTTACCACAAGTTGGCCCTTTCTGATTTACCTGTGAATTGCCTACATTCCCTTAGAAACCCCAGCGGCCTGTCTGCCTCCCTCTCCTTAGTCTGGAATGGCTCACCAGCCCCAAAGGTGCCCTGGGCTCTCAGATTGTTAGGGAATCTCCCATGTACTCTAGTAACGACGTTGGTCACGTTCTCCTGTTAATCTGTCTCATGTGAACTTGATTATTAGTCCAGCCAGAAGAACTTAGAAGGGAAGAAGAAAAATGATTTTTCTGTCCCACACTGTGAGCTCCCTATTTTAAAAGTTGTGTTCATGGGGAAGCCAGGATGGCTTAGTGGGTTAAGCGCTCGCTTTGCAGCCCTGGGGACCAAGGATCGAATCCCGGCCCCGGCCCGTGTGGATCCATAGGCTGAACTGGGGTGTACTCCCCATGTGGGAGGCCTCCAGTTTGGTTCTCACCCCTGGTTCGGCCCCTGGCTCCAGGGGGCACACCTCCCATGCAGGAGGGCCCCGGCCCAGTTCCTGCATGGCCCGCGCCCTCCTGTGTGGAACAAAACCATGTCAAGGCTGATGAGGTACAACTATGGAGACTGCTCTGGGCCCTCCCCCTTATCTCTGTCTCTCTCTGTCAAAAACAATAAACTGTTAAAAAAAAGAAAGTCGGGTTCTTCTCCTTCATCCTCTACTCCCCAGCCTGGGGTAAAAGAACTGAAAATAAAAGTGAACCTCTTGGTGGATTAAGCATGGGCTCCACCGCCAATTACTTACCCTCTCTGTGCCTCATTTCCTCATCTAGAAAATGACCAATAAACTGTAAATATTATCATAGTATAATTTTTGAATCCCAGGGAAAGCTTCTCCTTTACTACTTCCTCCTGACATATTTTGTCCCCATCCTTACCCCTAACAAATGTGCCCCCCCCCCCAAACAACAACAACAACAACAGAGCACAGATTTAGAAACATGTTCATTTCCATTGGGTCACATTTACTGAAATCAAGAAGCTAACAATTACAAATTCGGATGCTATGGTTTGTCAAGCACTTCCAGGCACCATAAAAAGTGGTGGGAGGTTGCATTCAAGAGGGGGTGTACATCCAAATGGTATCATGATTTTTTTACATTGTCTTTTCAGCATATTTGCTCATCTTAAATGTCAACAGCTACTTGCACTGAGATAAACAGAACCTGCTGGCTAAGGTAAGCGATCAAAGATAGCGCATCATCAGAATGAGGATTATAGGCAGGGGACAAGCAGAGGTTTCCTTAGAGCAGGCTGCTCTCACCTTCTGCAGGGGTAGAGACAGGCACTCAGACTTGGAGTTCATCCAGTGGCAGCTAAGGGTCATTTCTGACCGTACGATCTCATAAACCTGCCCAAACTTCATTCATTTTTCAACAAGTATCAAGTGCCTGCTATACAAGGCTACGTGCCGTGGAGACATACATGCGTAAGACACATATCCCAAAGGCAAGGCGCTCGTAGTCTAGAGGGAATAATGACACAGATTGTAACACCAGAAAGCCTGTGACATAGGCCTAAGAGTAGCCTGACCAGACATCCTGTTTTAGACGGGACAGAACACAACAGCACTGCCCCATTTCAAATGGTACGTGTGGTCGGCCTAGTCTCACTGGGCTAAATTCGAGGTGCCACTAGGCTGACCAGACGTACCCTTTGAAATGGGGCAGTGCTGTTGTGTTCTGTCCCGTCTAAAACAGGATGTCTGCTCAGCCTACCTAAGAGAGCCCCAGTGAACGTGTGCTGTGGGCATTCAGCAGGGGAGACTCCTGCTGGAGGAGGTGACAGAAGACTTCAGAAGGTGGCTTTTGTATGGTGAAGAGACAGAACAATGGTGTATATAGAGAAATGCTATGGAAATTCAACGGCCTGGGGCAGGGGGTAGACACAGGCCAATAGCAGCATTTAAAAGGGATTATTCAGCCACAAGGCTCCTGGAACAAAATAACGGTGCCCTCGGGGGTGGGGTGGAGTTGAAAATGAAAACGTAGCATCTGCAATTATCAGCGAGCACAATGTTAGTGAACGGGCTTCTGCTGCCCCACAATCGCAGCCACAGTGGCCCAGCACACCCCCATTGTGGCTCCACAAAGGCGGAGCACCTGCTTTTAACCAGCGAGAGAGGACGGCTCCTTTGGGGGTGGGAAAGACCAACTCATTTAGCACACAAAGGTGACAGATAGGAGCTGTTTTAGGTCAGAAGAGACAGCCACCTCTGAGGCACCTCTCAGCTGACGCTTTAAGGAGATGGGATGGCTGCAGGCGGAGGCGCCTGGAATGGGAAGGACGCTTCTTCTTTAGAGAGATGGGGGAGGCGGACTGCGGTCCTTTTGATTGAATTGGAGGCTTGAATAGAGCAGAGGTTATAAAGAGGCAAGTTTTGTTTCGCCCAGGCAGTATTTCTTTTTCTTTGCCAGCACTGAAAAAATGGAGGGGATTTTTACATAAAAATCTGGGTTTTCGCCTCCCTCAAGGCACCGGGGCCCACATTTCTAAATGGCTCGCCTCCTTTGGAGAAGGGGAGTTTGCCACAGCTCCCAGGGGCTCCGTTTTCCTCCCTGCTATTCACATTTAGATGGTAATCACATTTTGCCAGCCAGTTAGCTCTAACAGCGCAGTTCGCTCTCCAGAAGGCTTTTGAAAGCCAAAAGCCTTGATGAGTCAGAATGCATTTGAAAGCTTATTCTTTAGGGGGGTGAGTGTATGTTATCTGGGTTCTCCTACTTGTGTGTGCGTGAGTTCCGAGTTCCTGCCAGCATTTGGTTGATTTTGCAGCTTGTGATATAGAGCCCAGGGGGCTCAGCCTTTGTTCCCCAGGGGCCAAAAGGGACAAAACACCGGCAGATTGTAAGAAAATTCGTTTGGAAAAAGCTATGAGCTCGGCTGGAGGGACTGAAATGAGTGTTAACTGCGGGGACACACGACCCGCTCTTAAATCTCAGCGCAGTTACTGGTGGGTGAACTTGGGCGGTTACAGAAACCTTCAGTGCCTCGGTTTTCTCACCGGTAAAATGGCCTTGATAGGAAGAGCACCCACCTGATAGGACAGTTATAGGATTAAATAAGATAAGGAGGGGTGCCGGAATAGCTCAGAGGTTGAGCACTTGCCTCACAAGTGTGAGGTCCGGAGTTCGATTCCCAGCCCCAACCCTCCCATGCGGGAGGCACCCGGTTCAGTTCTCTGCCTATGTGGCTCCACATCCACCTACGTGGAATGAAACCATATCACAACTAATGATGTGCAACTATGGAGACTGCTCTGGGCTCTTCCCCCTTCTCTCTCTCTCTTTTTCTCTCAAAACAGTTTTTTTTTTTAAAAAGATAACAAGGGATGCTGGGATATGCCGAGATAGCTCAGCAGGTTGAGCGCTTGCCTTGAGATTACAACTGCGGGGCCCGTAGGTGGAGTCCCTGCCCCAGACTGTGCAGGGCCATATGCTGAACTTCAGTGCAACTGGTAACCGCCAGGAGGCCCCTGGTTTGGTTCCTGCCCACATGGCCCCACCTCCACCTGTGTGGGATGAAGCTATGTCACAACTGATGACGTGCAACTATGGAGACTGCTCTGGGCCCTCCCCTTCTCTCTGTCTCTCTTTCTCTCTCTCACCTCCTCTCAAAGAAACAAACAAAATCTTCCAAAAAAAAAAAAAAAAAGGCAGTTAGCACAGTGCCTGGTATACTAGTGCTTCAAGATCATTTTTAGATTTAATCTTCGAGGCCAGTTAGAGGATTATTGCAACAGCTTAGGTATGAGCTGATAAAGTCTCAGATTAGGGCAGAGATAGTGAGAGTTTTGGGAATGTTGGGAATGAAGAACCAACTGGCTGGGGGTGGGGAAGAGGAACCATCCAAAACCACTTGTGGATTTCCAGCCTGGGTAACTGGGGGAATGAATGGTGGTATTCAAGTGGAAAACTCTGGTAAGAAAGTTGCAGGAAAGAGCGAAGTCAGTTTGCTACATATTGGGTTACAGGTGCCAGTGGGAGGTGATATCCAAATGGTACTGTTCAGCAACCACGAGAGCTGTGGGACCAGGAATGAAGCTGTGGCTTTGGGCTTGAGAAACCCCGAGCAGGGGAGGGACACCCCGGGAAGGACTGGATGAAGCACCAGTGTCCAGTTGAGCACAGGTGCGCCGAGGTTCTAAGCAGCTCGGTCAGGCTTAGCATCTGTTTAGGCAGGTGGGGGCCTCCCTTCATTCACGTGCCCGTGTACATTCTGCTCAGTCAGCTGTGCCACTCAGAGACTACCTTTGTCCTTCATCTTCTGGGCTTTCAGTTCAAATACCGACCTGGCCCAGTTCTGCTTACCTCGAAGGGGTCAAAGTCCCCTGGGCTGTATGTAAAACAACAGGCTGACACTTAGTTTTCTATTTGATGAAATGGAGACATCTAACATGGGCAACAAGGGGCGGGGGGGGGGGGGTGGCAGGCTGAACTGGGGGGGACCAAGCTGGTGCTTGGTGTCTACCTCCTGATCCTCTCAGAAGCTCCCACATTCTCAGCTGCTCCTTGGATTTTCAGAACAGCCTGTCTTCCTCGCTCCTCCACATGCACCTGTCTACAGAATCGTTTGCTTAGGACTCCCAGGCCCTTACTATGAGCTCACAGATCAGTTAGGTAAGTCAACACTTGAGCCTTCGTACTCTCTCAATACACTAAGTGTTGCCAGCCTCTTTGGGACCAGACTCTGGGCCAAGTGTGGCAGATACAAAGATGAAAAGGTAAGGTCATCCGTGGTAGAGCTTGAGCTAAAATGCACTGAAGTGTGGTCATGGGCATTTCAGGCTGTGTGGTCTTGGGGTCCATGAAAGCGCACCAGGTGGGAGAGGGGAGCAATTCATTCCATTTGTACAGAGGTCTGACCCACCCCCATTTCCCACCCTCAAAGCATGCACACATGCCATTGATTTACCTCTGCATTCTCTAGCAGGCCAGCTGGGAAAAGCAAGAAAAAGAAAAGGGAATAAATGGAGTGTAGGCACAGTGCAGAAAGGGCTCTGCTGGTGAAACAAGACGTCTGATTATTGTCATTAATGTTCAAGAGAGTTTCAGCCTGATGTGGCATTCAATGGGCAGTGTGTGTGTGTAAAAACATATTAGGAAAACGAGATATTCAAAGTGGCCCGTCAGTATGGAGGTTAAACAGAATTCACTGTCCAGTGGGTTACCTAACAGACACCTGCCATGGATTTGCTTCCTGCCAGGCAGTGCAACAAGGAAAGCCTATGGAATACAAATGTCATCGTTAAGTGCGCTCCCTTCTTAGAAATTCTGCTGGCAAACCTTGCTTACGCCCCTGCGGGGGGGGGGGGGGGGCGCAGTCGAGGACTGTTACTAAAGCTCTCTCGTCTCGGAGAATTTGGATGTGTGCTTTGCAGGAAAAGACAACAAGTACAGCAGAATTTAGGGTTGACTGTTGTTCCCAGGCCCCTTATCCTCCAAACTGAAGATGTATTTCAAGCAGGGATTAGGAAGTTGTTAACTGGAGAGAGATCACTAGCGCTCAGATACCTACGTGCCATTTACTGCAGCGACATCTAATGGTCAGAGAAAGCAATGCATGTTTGCATTTAAAAGCAGCTCTGGTTTTCTTGGAGGTTAAATTTTTTGTTTTTTAAGATTTATTTTTATTGTTTTTAGAGAGAGATAGAGACAGAGAGAGACAGAGAGAAGGGGGAGGACCCAGGGCAGTCTCCATAGTTGACATTAGTTTTCCATATAGTTTCACTCCACAGGCGGGCACAGGGCTGCGCAGGGCAGGAACTGGGCCGGGAGCCTCCCGCATAGGCCCCCGGTAAGAACCGAACTGGGGGCACACCCCAGTTCAGCATGTGGGTCCACACGGGCTGGGGCCGGGATTCAATCCTCGGGCTCTGGGGCTGCAAAGTGAGTGCTT
The DNA here is from genome assembly GCA_004027555.1 of Craseonycteris thonglongyai. Classification (NCBI taxonomy): domain Eukaryota; kingdom Metazoa; phylum Chordata; class Mammalia; order Chiroptera; family Craseonycteridae; genus Craseonycteris; species Craseonycteris thonglongyai. The sequence continues at coordinate 6,238 of PVKE010017619.1, forward strand.
AATCCGGTGAGCCATCCCAGCTTCCCCTAAATTTTTTTAAGTAGAGTGGACAAAGTATTATGTCTATTAACCCTTGTAAAATAACACTTTGACCACAACACTGAGAATTCACTTCTTAAAAATCTGGATGACACTTAGGATGCTATTCATAGCTGGATACTGATCATACTTTTTGTGAAAACCAAGCAATTGCCTCTGGATTTTTTTCCCCCCAATCATCATGACTTTGCATTTATTTTAAAGCCTCTTGTTGAAGCTCTGTGTATGCATGATCAAGAATGTTCCTATACAAGGAGAGAGATTAACAAGTTTACCCCCAAATACCCACTTCTAGGGTATTACCCTGGTTTATAGTACATTGCTGTACGTATACATGTATATAGTCTAGACTAGAAGGTAGTGGTGGCTAGTTTCCCCCAAAATAGGTCATTGTTCTAACTCTCAAGTGGAGAAAGGCAAGCTAAAAGTTTATGCACAAGCCTAAACCTTCACCCCCACATTTAGATGTCACTGTATTTTATCTGAACCTTTGTGATACTGTGATTCATAATAAGAAATATATATATGTGGTCTTCATCCCTGTTTCTGGCACAGAGCTCCTAAAATCCTTGTAATTTCTCGAGTGATGATCTTCATAGCAACCCCCTTTCAACCACATCTAAATTTATATGAGTGAGGTGACTTTTGGAAAGCACCTAAGAATGGGGGCTGGTTGCCAGGGGAACCAACCATGTGATTGAAGGGTGGAACTTTCAGTTTGCTTCCCTGACCTCCTGGGAGAAGTGAGAAGCTGGAGCTTCGATCTGTTCCTGATGCCAATGATTTAGTCAATCGTATACTACCTATGTCATGAGGCCTCCATAAAAAGCCAAAAGCACAGGGCTCAGAGAGCTTCCAGGTTGGTGCAGAATGCATCCATATGCCTGTCCCAAACTCCATGGGGACAGGTCCTTTGTTCAGGACCATGCCCTATGTACCTGCTCACCTGCCTAGTGATTCACAGCCTTTAACATCCTGTGTAATAAATGGGTAATCTAGGGAGCACACTTATTTCCTGACCTCTGTGAGCTTCTGTAGCAAGTTAAGCAAACCCGAGGAGGGGGTCCTGGGAACCTCTGAGTCAGGTCAGAAGCACAGATCACAACCTGGCCTTGGCATTGGCCTCTGAAGTGGGGGAGGAGCAGTGTTGTGGAATGAGCCCTGTGGGATCTGATGCTATCCTCTGCTAGATAGTGTCAGAATTGAGTTGTAGGACACCCAGCTGGTGTTGGAGAAATGATTAGTGTGTGTGGTGGTGGTGGTGGTGGGGGGGCACACCTTGAAATTGGTCCCAGAATCTTACCCTTTCTGGCTGACTACCCTTATCCCCAGGCTCAAGGCCCTGGTTAGGGGCAGGCCCACTATGGGGAGAAAGCTGAACTCAGCAAACCTTGAACTATGCATAAGGAACACTAAATTATAACAGGTGACAGAAAGTACTAAAGAGATGCCACTGGCTCTACTCTTTCAAAAAGTGATCCTCAAAGCACAGAAGCCAGGGCTATAAGTATAGCCTTTGCTTCATCCATCTTCTGATGATCAGCCAGCAAGAGAGCCTATGTTGCTCCTGACAGTAAGGAATTCTTAGGGCCAGGATTAAAAAAAATAAATTAAGGGAAGTCAGGATGGCTCAGTGGGTTAAGCATTCACTTTGCAGCCCCGGGGGACCAAGGATCGAGTCCCAGCCCTGGTCCCGGCCCTGGTCCCAGCCCCAGTCCTGGCCTGTGCAGACCCATATGCTGAACTGGGGTGTGCTTCCCATGTGGGAGGCTCCTGGTTCAGCCCCCAGCCTGGTTCCTGCCCTGTGCGGCACCCCACTCACCTGTGTGGAATGAAACCATGTTGAAAACTGATGACCTACAACTATGGAGGCTGCTTTGCCCACCCCCCACTCCTCTTCTCTGTCTCTCTGTCAAAACAATAAAATAAATCTTTAAAAAATGATGAATGAAAAGCTTGTGGTATATCATACCTCCTTCCCACTAACCCTCTCTCTCTAGCTTTTTTTTTTTAAAGAAAAAATCTTTTCTAGAAAAAGTCTATTTACCATATGAAAAAATCAAATTTTCTAAGCATTGAACCACATGAAATTACCATTTGAGTATATCAAAAAGGTAGAATATTGGCAATTTCCTATGGTTCGATCTAAAGAAAGAAGACTGAAACTAAGAGATATTTCGCATTCTGAATAAAAGATAGAATGTGTTACCTAGATTATTCCAAGTTTATAGATTTACCATACTCATAATTCCAATCACAACCACAGGGCAATTCTAAAGTTCATTAGGAGAAACAAATGATTGAGAATAGTCAAGGAAAGTTGAAAGGAAGAAGGAGATGCCCTGCAACATATTAACAGGTACTATAGAACTAGAGGAATTGAGGGGAAGCCGGGATGGCTCAGTGGGTTAAGAGCTCACTTTGCGGCCCCGGGGACCGAGGATCGAATCCCGGCTCCGGCTCCGGCTCTGGCCTGTGCGGACCCATGTGCTGAACTGGGAGTGCCCCCAGTTCGGTTCTCACCGGGGCGAGACCCCGGCCTGGTTCCTACCCTGTGCAGCCCCACCTACCTGTGGAATAAAACTATGTGGAAAAAAACAATGATGTGCAACTATCGAGACTGTTCTGGGCCCTCCCCCTTCTCTCTGTCTCTGTATCTCTCTCTCTCTCTCTCTCTCTCTCGTCAAAATCAATAAAAATAAATCTTAAAAAAAAAATAGAACTAGAGGAATTGAAATACAGTAGACTCTCCATTAACTGGAACTCAAGCAACCGGCACTTTCAAGCAATCAGCAAAATATCCTGCAGGTTGCCTGAGCTGTTGCTGGTAGCTTGGGTTTCGCTTAACAAAGAGTCTACTTACATTTACTGGGCATCTACCCATCTTCATGGGTGCCAGTTAACTCAGAGTCTACTGGAGTGTGGTACGGGCATGAGAACAGACTAAAAGATCCACAGAACAGGTTACATGACCCTGAGATAGACTCCAGACTATGTAAACATCTAGAATGTGGTAAAAGTTACATTGCCAAGTTGTGGGGAAAAGAAAGATTATTCCAAAAATTGTGTGTGAAGAAAAATAATATAAACAGGATCACTTTAAAATGGAGCTACAGCTGCCACGCCAGAGGAACTGCCTTGTACATCTTATGCCTCAAACCTTTGGAATAGTCAAGTGGCAAAATAACCTTTGGATGGGGCCTAAAGCAACCTTGTGCCCCAAAGAACTGTTCGCAAAGGTAACAAGATAGCAGGTAGTATGACTACAAGACTAATGACTACTGGACTGAAAATTTAAAACTTTGTTATCTGCACCAGTAGCAATGCCTTCCTTCCATTTATGTGATTGTCCCCTTCCCTTTCTCATAAACAGCCTTTTGCCTTTGTTTCCTAATTGGAACACTATTTGGGGTTCTGCCTGAATCAGGATGTCCTCATAACTATTCCTTGATCTCGAATGCTTGTTGCCTCTCACGTTGAAAGGCCTTTCTATTTTTAGGTTAGCATATCCTTAAACAATTGGTAAATAATTATTTTTATTTTTTAAAAGATTTATTTTATTGTTTGAGAAAAGGTGAGAGAGAGAGAGAGAGAGAGTAGGAGGTGGGCCCAGGAGTCTCCATAGCTGTACATCATTAGTTGTGACGTGGTTTCATACCACACAGGTGGATGTGGAGCTGTGGGAGGCAGGAACTGAACTGGGGGCCTCCCGCATGGGAGGCAAGAACCTTTGTCGCCATCCCATCGGTTACCAGTTGAGCCGCACGTTCAGTATATGGGTTTTCATGAGCTGGGGCTGGGATTTGAGCCCTGGATCTTACAGTTGCAAGGCAAGAGCTCAACTTGCTAAGCTATTTCAGCATCCCTGATAAGCTATTGTTTTTTAAAAGTGAGATGATTACTTCACATCATATCCCAGGTAAATTCTAAATCTGTTAAAGTGTTAAGTGTAAAATAATTATAACTAAATAAAGAACTATATAAATCAACCTTGTCCAACCTGTGGCCCAAGAGCTGCTGCATGCGGCCCAGGACGGATTTGAATGCAGCCCAACATCAATTCGTAAACTTTCTTAAAACATTGAGATTTCTTTTGTGATTTTTTTTTTTTTTTTTTTTTGCTTATCAGCTATTGTTAGTGTTATCGTATTTTATGTGTGGCCAAAGGCAATTTTTCTTCTTCCAGGGTGGTCCAGGGAAGCCAAAAGATCAGACACCCCTGACATAAATGAATAGTCATATGGTTGTGGGATGGGATTGGCCTTTTATGCAGAAAAGCAAACTTAGAAACAAAAAATAAAACAGTAATAGACATCATTGCAGAAAAATAAAAAAAATATGTACAACAGCAATAGCACGTAAACAGCATCAGAAGCCAAATGTCAAACTGAGAAAAATAGGTGCAACATGCGAGAAAAGGTTAATATCTTTAACATATAAACACCTCTTACCAATCAGTACAAAAAGCTGAATATCCTAGAAGGGTAGGCAATGGACATAAGCAGAAAATATACAAAGAAATACAAATTCATATGTGCTGAATGTGCAATTTACTCAGTCAATTACATTCACATTAAAACCATGGGATGGCATTTGTCAGCTATTAGGTTCACAAGGATTTGAAAGTGATAGTCATCACTGTTGATGAGAGTTGAGATGAACCATGCTCACTCACTGCTGATGCAAGTGGAAACTTATAAGCTTTCTAGGGCAGCAACTTTGTGAACAACCTTAGGATTATTTTTATCTTGAGAACTGTAAGTCAATGTCTAGGAATACGCTGAAAGGTGTCACTACACATGTGGAAGAGTACAAGGGTTTTCCCTGCAATGTTATCATACTGAAGAATCAAGCAGCCCAAATATTCAAAAACCGAGAAATTGTTATTTATGGCACAGTGGAGTCCAAACTGCAGTGATGCTGCCACAAACCAAGGAGCTGTGAGGGCTGCCAGCAGAAGCTGCAAGACAAGAAGGAGCCTCCCCGAGAGCTTTCCAAAGGGGCGTGGCCAGGCCCAGACCCTAATATGAAATTTCTAGGCTCAAGAACTTTGAGAGGAAGCCGGGATGGTTCAGCGCGTTAAGTGCTCGGTTTATAGCCCTGGGGACCAAGGATCGAATCCGGCCCCAGCCTGTGCGGACCCCTATGCTGATCTGGGGTGTGCTTCCCATGCAGGAGGCTCCCAGTTTGGTTCTTGCCCCCCAGTTTGGCCCCCAGCTCGAGGGGGCGTATCTCTCATGTGGGAGACTCCAGCCCAGTTCCTGTCCTGCGCGGCCCCTGCCCACCTGTGTGGAACACAACCATGTTGAAAACTGATGATGTGCAAGTACGGAGTCTGTTCTGGGCCCTCCTGCTTCTCTCTCTCTCTCTGTCTCTGTGTCTCTCTCTGTCAAAAACAATAAAATAAATCTTAAAAAAAAAAGAACTTTGAGAAGAAATCTTTGTTATTAAAACATAAAGAGGGGATGCTGGGATAGCTGAGCAGTTGAGCACTTGCCTTGCCATGGTAAGGCCTGTAGAGACCCATGTGCTGAACTGCAGCATAACCAGTAACCACCAGGATGGCGGTGAAGGTTCTCACCTCCCAGGCAGGAGCTCCCAGTTTGGCTCCCACCCTGTGTGGCCCCACATCCACCCGTGTGGAATGAAACCATGTCACAACTAATGATGTCCAACTATGGAGCCTGCTCTGGGCCTCTCCACTTTCTCTCTCTCTCTCTCTCTGGCTTTTTCTCAAAAACAAAATAAATCTTAAAAAAAAAAAAAAAGGCAGAGTATGGGAAGGGAGAGACGGCTTGGAGCCAACAGCCCTGAGGTTAGCAGCAGACATGCCCTGGCACAGGGGTTTGTGTCGTGTTTCTGTGAGCAGTCCTGAGCTCCTTGGAAACCTGGCATTGTTCAGGGTCAGTGTTCTTTGCTGTTGTTTTCCATCCACCAACAGTTGAAGGCACCCCCTTCCCCACCACCGATGTCCCTCTTCCAACACCACTGCTCACCTGCATCTTCCTCTTCACTGTGTCAAAGGGAAAGGAGAGGGTCTGGCTCACCGCAGCAGCCAGGCAGACATTGGCAAAGTTCTGGAGGAGAGAGAAGCGATCTCGGGGTCCCTTCCAGATTTTCTCCAGATTCATGTAAACGAGAAGAGAGCCAGCAGAGAAAGGCAGAGCACCTGCAAAACAAGGCCAGGGAGAGGCTGAGGTCTCGGAAACACTGGCTTGACAACATACCGGTAAATGCTACTGGCATATCCAGGGCAAGTATACAGGCCCGGCTCTTGGCTTGTTAGCCTCACTCCAGCGGAAGCAGCCAGAAGGAACTCACTTGTGAGCTCTTTTTTGATAGGGTTGTGCCATTTGTCAAAATGCTTCAGATGGTTCATGAAAGGTTGGAGCACTTTAATGTCTGTGAATTTTACTTTAAAGAGAACCACAAACGGGGATGCTCGGATAGCGCAACAGTTTGAGTGCTTACCTTGCAACGGTGAGTCGGGGGTTCAATTCCCGGGCCCAGCCCGTACAACCCCACAGGATGAACTGTGGCACACTGGTAACTGCTGATGCCTCTGTGGCAAAGGTGCCTGCCTCCCATGTGGAAGGCCCTCAGTTCGGTTCCTATCCCACACAGCCTCACATCCACTTGTGTGGAATGAAACCATGTCACAACCAATGATGTTCAACTATGGAGACTGCTCTTGGCCCTCCACCTTCTCTCTCTCTCTCCCTGTCTCTCTCATATACACACATACACTCACACCTTCTCTAAAACGAACAAACAATAAAATAAATCTTAAAAAAAAGAACCATAAACAAACATTGAGCTCTAACCTAGTTCATGATACACGTGTTGAAGTGTATTGATGTTTGCGATTTCCATGGAAATTATCAAAAATATGTGACATGGACTAATGAATGGCGAGAGGGGAGGGATAGATACATATGTGATAAAGCAAAATGTTCATATTTTCTTTTGCAAAACATTACTTGTAGCCTCGAGATGGTAGGTATTTGGGTGTTTCCAATTCCTTTTAACTTCTCCGGGTGTTTGAAATTAAAAAAAAGAAAATGTTGGGGGAAAGTCACTGTCATAGTAGGCAGCACTTACTGAACTTTTGGAGGCTAGGAGATGCTGATCTCTGGCTGAAAAGGAAACATTCTGTGAAAACTGGAAAGTGAGACAGTGGTGGAGAGGGAGGCGACCTGACCTTGCCTTTGGAAATGATGTGGCCATATCAGGGCACCCTGCACAATATGGAATCACCTCCTTTTTTTCCCCCAAGGATTTATTTTCTTGTTTTTGACAGAGACAGAGAGAAGGGGAAGGGCCCAAAGCAGTCTCCATAGTTGTATGTCATCATTTTTGATACGGTTTCGTTCCACATAGGTGGGCAGGGGCTGTGCCGGGCGGGAGCTGGGTTGGGGGCCTCCCGCATGGGAGGCACGCCCCAGTTCAGCATATGGGTCCCCATGGGGCTGGGGCCGGGATTCCATCCCCAGGGCTGCAAAGTGAGTGCTTAACCCGCTGCGCCATCCCAGCTTCATCCCGGAATCATCCCCTTCCTAGGAAAATATGGTGAGCAAAGAGTGCAGTATGTGGCATTTTCACAGACTTCCAGAAACTTTGGGAGGCATCTTAATTAAACAGACCGGTTAAATGCCTCCCACAAAAAGATTGAAAAGAGGGGATAACACAAGTGGGGTTCTTCCTTAGAATAATGTTATAGTTATATTTAATAAAGAAATTAAAAATGATGTATCAACTCCCCATTTACCTTCACTGAGCAAACACTTGTGGAGCTTGTGCTGCGCTGGGCCCTAGCCCAGGTGGCAGAATACCAAGGGGGACATGCGAATTTCTGGAGAAGCTCACCATCGAGTGGAGAGACAACTGGTAGGTGCCAAAAGGGTTGGGGGTGCGGTGGGGGGTACAAAGTGCTTTAGGTACACAAGGATCAGAGAGATTTCATTTTGCCTGGGAGAATCAGGAAGGGCATCACAGAGGAGAGAACGTCTCAATTGGGTCTTGAGGAATGAGTAGGAGTTCATCAGACATACAGTGGACAGGCAATCCAGGCAGAGGGAACAGCATATCCAAAGGGAGTAGTAGTTCCAGGAAATGGTAGCCTTTCTGTGCAGCTAGGTCATGAATGCAGGTGGAAGGGTGACAGGGGAGGAGGTTGGATGGGCTGTTCTGAAGGATTTGGTAGGTCGTAAAGAATGTGTGCTTTTCCCTCAGGTGGCAGTGAAGGCTTTTGAGGAGGGCAGTGGAATGAGCGTGGTAAAACAACCAACTTGCATTTAGAGAGACCACCACCCCCTGGCAGCAGTGCACCCAAGAATGGGAATAGGCAGGAGCCTCTTATAAGTATCTGTGGGAAAGATGGTGATAAGAGGATGACCTAGGGCAGAGGAGATGGAGGTAGAGAAGAGAGAGAGTCCTGACAGTTCAAAGAGGTCAACTGGACAGTTCTTAGTGACTAAAGAGGGAATGGAGAGAGGAATTGACGTGAGTTTAGGTTTCTTCTGGCTCAGGCCACTGGGTGAAAGGAAGGTGGTATCATTCCATGGGGAATACAGGAGGAGAGCAGGTGGGAGACTAATGAGGACATCAGATTTGTCTTGAGTTGGACATGTCAAGGGAGCATCAGGTAAGGGTGTCCAATAGCATGCACTCGTACTGCCACTGGGACTTGGTAGCAGTCAGTGGTTTAGAGAGAGGGCTATGGGGTCATATTGCTAGGTTCTGCCACTTTCCATCCACGTGACCACAAGCAAGTCACTTAGTTTCCTTAACTATCTATTTGTTCATCTGTAAAAAGGAGGATTAAACGAGAAACTTGTATGCAAGGCATTTAGCACAGTGCCTGGCACATAATAAGCACGAACAAATGTCATTATAGAGGAGATATTGGGGGCCGTTGAGAGTATAATGCTGGGGAAGCTGGGATGGCTCAGTGGGTTAAGAACTCGCTTTGCAGCCCCGGGGACCAGGGATCAAGTCCTGGCCGCAGCCCATGTGGACCCATATGCTGAACTGAGGTGTGCTTCCCATGTGGGAGGCCCCCAGTTCAGTTCTTGCCCCCTGGCTCAGCCCCTGGCCCGAGGGGGCGTGCCTCCCATGCAGGAGGCCCCCAGCCCAGTTCCTGCCCTACATGGACCCCGCCCACCTGTGTGGAACGAAACCATGTTGAAAGCTGATGACATACAACTATGGAGACTGCTCTGGGCCCTCTCCCTTCTCTCTGTCTCTGCCTCTGCCTCTCTCTCTCTCTCTCTCTCTCTCTCTCTCTCTCTCTCTGTCTCATCAAAAACAATAAAATAAATCTTAAAAAAGAGTATAATGCTGCTTGTTTAAGCCACTAGCTTAGATGAGGCCACCTAGGGAGGCATGGAGGATGAAAGGAAAGTTAGGGAAGGAGCTGAGGGAATAGCAATACGTGGGAGGCTAGCTGTGTCAGAGGAAGCAGATGAGTCAGATAAGTGATGCCAGAGAGGTGGGAAAGACATCCTGGAGATGGTGGGGTTCTAGAAGCCAAGTCTCTAAAAGAAGGGGTGATCACTCTCATTAAACGTTGCAACAAAGGTCAGATAAAGGGCAAAAGTCTACTGGATTGGCCATTAAGGGTCACGGGTGACCTGTGTGTGTGCAGCACTGACACAGGCTCCAAAGACTGCAGAAACTACAGGTGTTAACCCTGACTGTGCTCACACGTGTATGTGTGCACCATGAGACTCCTTCCCATAGTTGGATGGGTGTATGTGGGGTCATCTTCCTATCAGTTTGTGCAGAGTCACCTCCATGCTCTGTGAGGCGAAAGGCCAACATTAGCCGCTGGGTATATGGCTGTGGAATAGAACACAGCTAATCAGGTCTATATGGACCAAATCCATATGATCTTGACCTCAATAAAATGGACTTAACTGGTTACAAAGGTATATAATGAATATTTGTCAAAGAATACAGCTTTATCTTGGACAACGTGAAAAGTGCCATCTTACCTAAAACTGTAAGGGAAAGCCCTCGATAAAGAGCCAGGAATCCTTCCTGGTGATAAACAGTAGAAAAAGCATGGAGGATCCCTCGGTAAGATGGTTCCAGCATGTTCTGCACAATCAAGCGGGTTTTGATGAGGTCTGTAGGATACACCACAATGGTGGAAACCATGCCTGCGAGACTTCCAGCCATGATGGCGCTCCACTGGGAAATATGGCCCAGATCATCCATGAAGAGCACCACAAATCTGAAAGACAATGGGGAAAAGCCCAAGGAAGTCAGCTATGGATTGTGCGAGAGTGCTCTACAGGGCTCACAACATCCTTCAGCATTGGAAATGCTTTACAAAGTGAAAATTACCATACTAATGCATTAGGATTCATAAATAACACATTCAGTTCTACTATAGTTATATTTTGTAACTCTAGTTAGCTACAAGGAAGAGATGCCCAACCTTCTTATTTATACCTACCCTAAGTTCTTCCCACTCCACTTTAAGCATTTCCCCCTTTTATCTGCATAACTGTCAACTATGGCTTGCCCATGAGATGTAAATTCACAGTAGTTGGTAAAAGCCAAACTGAAATGTGCTCCTTTCCTTCTCTTGAAACTTAAAGAAATAAAATTGATTGAAATGATGACTTTGAGCAACCCCAGTAAGCTTAATATTATAAGAGAAGATGAGCCACCCCACTAGTTGTTAGGGAAATGACAAATAAAAAAACAATAAGGTACCATTTCTTACCTAGCAGATAGGCAGATTAGAAAGTTTGGGGATGCTGAGATCGCTCAGTGGTTAAGTGCTTGCCTCCCAGTCGCTAGGGCCGAGGTTCAATTCCCAGCCTCGGCCTACGTAAGCCCACATATTGAACTACAGTACAACTGGTAACCGCTGGGATGGATCAACAGTGAAGGTTCTTGCCTCCCATGTGGGAGACCGCTGACTCAGTTCCCGCCTCACACAGCCCCACAGCCCCCTGTGTGGAATGAAAATGATATGGGCCAAATAGAAGCCCCCTCAAGTTCTCCGGTTTTAACTTTTTCTTAGTTCCTAGTCTCAATCATATTTCTTAATCAGTTTCCCACAGTCTGTAGCCTTAAAAGAATGTTTTTAGTCTAGCTCATAGAATGTCCCCTGCCTCCTGCTTTAGACAATCACCCTGAAATTTGTGATCAATCACTCTGAAACTTGTGAATTATGATTAATTGTAATTATTGTGGCCCAGCATTCTGTCCAGACCATTCAGGCCCAATGGGCTGAACGGCCCTTCCTTCACATAGCAACCTCAGGTTAGTAACGTTGGGACTTGTTTCTCAGGCTGCAGCCCTTCCATTGCATAGTAGCCTTCTGTTAGTGACTTTGAAGCTTGTTTCTTAGGCCAATGCTTTTAAAATCTATTAACTAAATCGATCTCTCCTCATGTAGGAGCCATTGGGATTCAAATGAGACCCCAGCAAAGCCATCAGCTCATCCCAACTGAAGAAGTTAACACAGTCTTTTAGGTGACTCTCGAGACCCCTTCCTCTTAGTCCAGGTAGGATGAGAGTTCTGTGAATCCCTGATAGGCAGGGGCAGCAGCTACATTAAGCAGGAGGCAGATAAAGAAAAAGACCTCCTGCCCTGCAACTTCCCACAGAGATTTATGTGGGTCACGCCTCTCAAGAGGAAAATGAGGCAGGCAGATAGAATAGGGGGATTTCCCTTTCCTGGGACCCACCTTGCTGGAGTCATCACCACCCTTTCCCAGTAACCCCCAACCCAAGGTAGACAACCATAAGAGAAATTACAGGGAAAATTAATCAACATAAGGAAGTTATAAAACACAAAAAGCCTACCAGTTCAAACTAGTCACTGACATCTGCATGATAAGAGTCATAATGATCTTTATTTCATCCAAGCTTCATTATACCATCATTATAATATCATGCATGTGCCCAGAAGTTCATTAATGTTATTATAACAGACTGACTCCTGGGAAGGAACATGTGCAGTTCAAAAGAGATTATATAACAGCCTCCTGTTGATCAACAAATGCCAATCAAAGATCACAGGCCCAGAAAGGTGTAACCCCTTCCAAAAAAAGGAAATAAAAGCCACCCAGCCCTGATAGTTGGGGCCCTTGAGCCACCTTTTAGCTGCGGCCCGCTCCTACTTCTCAGGAGTGTACTTTTACTTTCAATAAACTATTCTTTCACCTCTGTACTTCAGTGTCTCACTCAATTCTTTGTTTGGGATGCCTATACACTGCACCAAGAAGGGCCCATCCTCTGGTAACAAAACCATGTGACAATTAATGATGTACAACTATGGAGACTGTTCTGGCCCCCCCCCCCTTTCTCTCTCTCTCATCTTCTCTCAAACAATTAAATAAACCTTTTTTTAAAAATCAACCACTTTGCTTTCTATCTATGCCTAGTCATTCACTGAAATACTTCCCTTACATTTCCAGAAAGAAAATAATTTTGCAGGAAAAAAATATTAGCAAACCTAGCCCAGGTGTCTGTTCTTCTGCCATCTTTCCCACACATCAAATCTCCATTTCCACTGTCACCAGCTTGTGTCAGCTCTCACGTGAGCTAGCAGAACAGGTTCCTAACTGGTCCTGCCAACCCATCACCCCTCCCACCTTTTTCCTCTCTAGTCACCCTATGCTGACTCCAGGTGACAATAATTCCTGTTGAATTGCTTTAATCACAGCACTATCCTCCTTAAAAACCTCCCACAGCTACTCATGCATACCAAGTAAAGTCCAGGCTCCTTAACCTCACCCTCCAAGATCTGATTCCAACCTGCTTTTCTGGCTGTATTTCCCATTACTATAGACACACCTTATACGCCAGTCATGTTGGATGCCTTCCCACCCCTTGCTTTTGCTTGTGACACTATCTACAATATTTTTAGGACAGTCTTTGGTCCCCAGCAAGCCCAGAGATGATGCCCCTTTCATTCTTGCTGAACCCCAGCATCAGACATATAGTGGGTCCTTAACGAAACCGCACTCAATTAATGCCAAATGAAGGCAGAAAAAGAGAATGATGTCATAGAGCATAGGATCTGAAGTCAGAAGACCAGGTAGTGGAGTTCAGCACTCTTATTGAGTGGTACAGCCAATCTGAATCAAATTCTGCACCTGTAAAATGGGCCTTAATAAGGCAGGAGGCAGAAGTTGTAAAAATTCAATAATGTACAGAAACACACACACACATACAGATAACTATATAGATATGTTGATTAGCTTGATTGTGGTGATCATTTCACCATGTGTATGTATAGCAACACATTAAGTTGTATACCTTAAATGTATGCGGTTTTTATGCCAATGATATCTCAGTAAAGCTGTTAAAGGGCCCAGTGACAGGGGACGCCAGGATAGGTCAGTGGTTGAATGTTTGCTTCCCAATCACTAGGTCCAGGGTTCGATTCCCAGCCCCAACCTGTGCAGACCCCATATACTGAACTGTGGTGCAACTGGTAACAACCCAGATGGCTCTTGCCATGCGGGAGGCCTCCAGTTCAGTTCCCGTGCCAAGCGGTCCCACATCCACCTGTGTGGAATGAAACCATGTCACAACTGATGACGTACAACTATGGAGACTGCTCTGGGCCCTCCCTCTTCTCTCTCTCTCTCTCTCACATTCTCTCATTCTCTCAAAAAAAATCCAGTGATGTATATCCACTAGGTGGTTAGCAAAAAAGCCACAACACTTAAACCAGCCTTTGAAGTTCTGCCTTTCTCCCCTGAGTACACATTCACATTCCAGTGGAAGATTTCTATACCACATTGTGGAGAAGAGAGTAAAGTGGGGAGAAGTTGAGTCATTAAAGCTCAGAGAACTGTTTACAGACTGCAGGCCAGAAGTTGCTGAGGGCAACAGGGTGCTGGGGGGGCGGGGGAAGAGAGCTTTGACAGAAACGCCTGGTAGCCTCACTCCCCTCCCTTCTAGGTGGCACACACGGTTACTCTATTCCCAGGCACAAGTGAAATGAGTGCCGGCCTGGAGGACTCAGTGAAAGGGATGATTCCTTGCTCATCAGCTGCCAGGTGAGCCTTCCAGGTCTGGCCTCCCAGAACCAAAGGCAAAAGCCTTTGACTGTTAGCCTCCAAGGCTGAACAGCATGGTCAAGACAGAGCCAAGGCCAGCCTTCAGAGTTGGCACTGTGCCCTTCAATGAGGAACTTAGGGACTATACCCCCAAACATAGCAACAGCTCCTCTTGCTGAAATCCCACCACTGCCATTTCATTGTTTTAGGCTTTGTCTCCAGCTAAGATGCAAATATCTGTGAGCTTTGAGGAGGCTGTGAGACTCAGCAGACACTAGCCTTTCCCAAGAAGCAGTTGTTGTGAGAGAAATAGAAAAAGCCCAAGAATGAGGCCAGGGGTCAGCCAGGGTGGCGTGAGCAGTAAGCTGAAGAGATTGAATAGCTTGTGGCAGGGACACTGTAGTGTCTGTAGGACCCTAAGGCGAGCCTCATGTAGATGTTTGCGTGCGCGCATGCGTGCCCGCACGGAAACCTGCGGCCTTTTTCTGGCAATGAACTGGGCCCTCTACCTCAACCAATCAGTTTCTTCTGGGGGCTCTGGTCACACAGACACACTTGTATACTCCCCACGCCTTCAAGGGGATCCCTCTCCTGGGCCAGCCAAGGCAGTGTCCAAGTTGGTGGCTGGTGGGCATGGTTAGGAACCATCTCTCTGGCAGTCTTCCCATGCCATCCTCCAAATCTCCTTTTGCCCCATTCCACTACCTCGCCCGTGCAACCCTGTGAGCCACTCTGGGCCAGGGCTGCTCCCGTAAGACGGCACCTGGCGGGGCAGGAATCCCAAGAGCACGTGATAAACGTGGGGGCTGCGCTTTGGGGTCGGAGATGTCGCCTTTTGGCCAAACTGCCGGGGCTCCCAAGCGATCGGGAAGCGCTTTGGTTGGGGCCTGCGGCAGGAGTCCGACCCCGGGAACCCCGGAGGCCCCGGCTCCCAGCCCGCCCGCCCGCCCGCCCGCGTGTGGCCCGGTCCTTACTTGCGGTAGGCGGCGAGCTGCAGGGCGCTGTAAGGAAACAGACGCAGGCAGGCCACCGCGTTCCCCTTCCACAGGGCCCGGGGCCCCTCGGCCCGCCACACGCCGAGCCCCGCGGCCCACGGCCCCCGCCCGGGGCCCCGCACCACGCCGACCTGGGCGAGCACGGTGGCGAGGTCGAGCGGCGCGGTGAGGCTCAGGCTGAGCGCTCCCGCCAGCCCTGCGCACAGCAGCCGCTGGCTACCGGTCAGCCGGCCATCCCGCCGCCACGTCGCCATCGCGCCCCAGCGGCCGCGCCCCGGCCGGGAACAGCGCGCGCCTCGGGCCAGGGGCTCCCGGGCGCCCGGCGCAGGGGGGCGGGCCAGGCCTGTCCCGAGTGGGCAGACGCGCGGCCAGGCCGGGAGGAACGGCCCGCCCAGGCGGCCTCAGGGTGGGGCGGGGTGGGGCGGGGTGAGGCGGCGGAGGCCGCCTGGGTTTGGATTTGCCGTCTGCTCGGCAGCTGGCAAGTTTCTGTTGGCAGTTGAGAAAGTGTCACTGTGTCCCCTCCAGGCCTGGCTAGCTAGACTTCTGCTTTCCGAAGTACGCAACGCTCCCGCTCTCTGCCTCGCTTCTTGTTTTCCCCCCTAGGAGTTCAGAACCAGTCACCTCAAGACGTGCCTCCGTGGCATGTGCATTATTTGGAGCTAAAGCCAATCAACGGGGACCCCGCGGGCTCCGGAGAAACTTTTGCCTCCTTCAAAGAATTTAAATGAGGGCGCTTGCCCATAATAAGAGTTATCACCAGCAGGGACTTTTTTGGACCTCTTTATAGGGCAAGGCAAACTTGTAATTACTGAGCATCTGCTTTTCCTATTGTTCTGCGAATGACTTTCCTCCCTCTGAGGCCCCAAGGTGGTTTGCGTCATCCTTAGCTCAGAATGCCACATATACTGCATTGTAACTTTCTCTGAACCACTCATGTATGTGGGGCCTCTAACTCTCACGCATATGGATTTAATTAAATCTCATCGTTTTTCTCTTCTCAATCTATGTCGACTTAATTATTAGACTAGCCAAAAGAACTTTGAACGGTACAGGAAAGTTTCTTATTCCCCCACAATGCCCTTACTCCCCTTCCACACTCTACCCCACCCGCTTCCTCCCCTGGCTTCTGTTCTCTTCCCTCCAACCTCTTTTTTTTTTCTCTCCCCAAACAAAGCCTTGCAGATTTCCCAATGCAGAATGAAAAACCTTCTATAACATATACAGCTGCTATCTACCAGACACTTGTCAAATATTGGGCTTTACATACATTATCTTATTTAATCCTCATATATCCTCATTGCCCTCATTTGGAGAGGCTGTAGGTGTGATGGTTAGAGCCTAGATTCACTCTGGAACTCTGCAGCTTATGAACTGTGTGACCTTGGGGAAGTCACTCAACCTCCCTGAGCCTCAGTTGCTTCATATACACTTTCTTCCTCTAGGGGCTATTATAAAGATTAAATGACTGATGACTGATACAAGTAAGCACTCTATATGGTGTTAGCTATTAGATATTCTTTTACAGAGAACGAAACCAAGACAGAGAGATTGACTTGTTCAAGGTCATACAGCTACTACCAGGTGGTCAAGTTTCAAAGTGAGATCAGTTTTATGCTGCACCCTCTAACAGCTACATTACATGTCCACTGTGACTACAGAGTGTTACTCTTAGCTAAGACAACAGTAGAGGTAAGAAGTTGGCCAGAATCCAAGAAGAATTTTGATAAATTAAGAAAAAAATTCAAGTTTATCCCTATGTTTCTTTAAAAATTTATATCATTTATAGGAATGAAAAGGATATGGACAGGCAACAATCTCTTAATATGAGACATCCTAGGTACACAGTTGCTTTTAGGCTTGTATGGTTAGCTTCTACATTTAATAATACCGTACATGCAATGATAAAGGAATTTTTTCTTTTTCTTTCTTTAAGATTTATTTTATTGTTTGCGAGAAGGTCAGAGAGAGAGAGAGAGAGAGAGAGAGAGAGAGAGAGAGAGAGAGAGAGAGAAGGGGGAGGGAGGGCCCAGAACAGTCTCCATAGTTGTACATCATCAATTTTTGACATGGTTTCATTCCACACAGGTGGATGTGGGGCCACATGGGGCAGGAACTGAACTGGGGCCCCCCAGCATGGGAGGCGAGAACCCTCCCTGCCATCCTGGCGGTTACCAGTTGCACTACAGTTCAGCACATGGGTTTGAACAGCTCAGGGTCAGGAATCAAATTCCAGACCTCTTGGTTGCAAGGCATGCGCTCAACCACTGAGCTATCCCAGCATCCCCTCTTTTTCTTTTTTAAAAGGTTTATTTTATTGGGAAAAGCTGGGATGGCTCAGTGGGTTAAGCGCTCACTTTGCAGCCCCAGGAACTGAGGATTGAATTCCTGCCCCAGCCCCTGTGGACCCATATGCTGAACTGGGGAGTGCCCTCAGTTCAGTTCTCACCGGGGTGAGACCCCGGCCCAGTTCCTGCCCTGTGCAGCCCCACTCCCACCTGTGGAATGAAACTATGTGGAAAAACCAATGATGTGCAACTATGGAGACTGCTCTGGGCCCTTCTCTCTGTCCCCCTTCTCTCTGTCTCTGTCTCTGTATCTCTCTCTCTGTCAAAAACAATAAAAAATAAATCTTTTAAAAAACCAACCAACCAACCAATAGGTGTGTTAGTTTGAACAGCATAATAGCCAGGATCCTATATTCTAACAATTAAATCAAATGCCTTTGCCAATTCATTAGCGTGTTGGAGAGGCTCTGAAAAATCTTTAGTTAGATTCCTTAATTCTGATTCAATCCAAAGAGACTAAATTATTGCTGATTCCTCTTGTTCTGAGACTGGCTTTTCTTTAAAAGACGCTGCCAGAATTTCTGGTTCTTCTAGCCTATCCTGGTATGGCTTTCTATTGTTAGTTTTCCCTAAGTCAATAGAGGGTGGTGGTGAAGAAGGTGGAGAGGAAAGAAGGAGGAGGATGAGAAAGGAGGGGCAAGTCAGGAAAAAGGAGCTCAGAAAGTTGGAGAAAGGGAGGAAGTGAGGTGTTGGCATTGAGCCATTTCGGAAGCCTTCTTTTGTTCAGAAACAGCCTCTAAAATTTCTATTAACTTCCTGAATAGAAGAAATTTTACCTGAAAGTTCAAAGACAGCCTTTAAATTTTTCTTATTAACTTCCTAAAAAAGAGAAAGTTTGATTCCCCCTCCCCAATAAATTTAACAACAAAAAAAAAGTTTATCTGTGCACCTTTTAGAAGCTTTTATTTTTTCCAATCAAGGTAAGTGTCTTATTCAATTTTAGAGCCTGCCTTTTCCAATTGAGTGGACACACAAAAAGATTAATTTAGAGGTATCAAAAGAACCCCATGTATAGATGAGCTAAATGACACAGAATTCAAGACTGCGCTTCTGAGAACACTCAAAGATCAAAGTAAGGCAGCTAGCCACAGAAAAGATGCTAAATGTTCTCTGAAAGGAAGTCTGTGAACAAAAGGAATACTTTAATGAAGAAATTGAGACTATAAAAAAAGAACCAAATAGAAACTCTGGAGATAAACAATATGATAAAATAGATAAAAAATAAAATAGCTAGCATAGGAAGCAGAGCCTATTAGATGAAGGAAAGAATTAGTGAAATTGAAGACAGAAATATGGACATGTCACAGAAAACAAAAGTAAAGAGACAGTTAAAAAAAAGTCTTAGATGTGGTATTGTAACATAAGGAGAAAGGTAGCTGGCTCATTCAAGCCAGTTGGCAACCTCTTGTCACCCTGATCAGGCCTTAGGAGATGCTAAGAGTTTGTTGTTGTTGTTTTTGTAAGATTATTTTGGGGAAGCTGGGATGGATCAGTGGGTTGAGCATTCATCTTGCAGCCCTGGGGTCCAAGGATCGAATCTCTGGCCCGGCTCGTGTGGACCCATATGCTGAGCTGGAGAGTGCTCTCAGTTCAGTTCTCACTGGGGCATGCTTCCCATGTGGGAGGCCCCCACTCCCCAGTTCCTGCCCTGCGCAGCCTCATGCCCACCTATGGAATGAAAACTATGTGGAAAACTAATGGAGGCTGCTCTGGGCCCTCCCTCTCTTGTTTTTGACAGAGAAAGAGAGAGAGAGAGACAGAGAATGGGGAGGGTCCAGAGCAGTCTCCATAGTTGCACATCATCAGTTTTCAACATGGTATTGTTCCACACAGGTGGGCAGGAGCCAAGCAGGGCTGGAACTGGGCCCAGGGCCTCCAACATAGGAGGCACACCGCCTCAAGCCAGGGCCCAAGCCAAGGGGTGAGAACCGAACTGGGGGCCTCCTGCATGGGAAGCAGAGCCTGAACCAGGAGTGGGGGGAAGGGCGAGAACTGGGAGATGCTAAGAGTTTTTAAGCCCCTTGCACATCTTCTGAGGTAAACATTAAGAGCTTGGGGTGCATGTGTACATCCTTCTTCAAAAAAATGTTTCATGCTCAGACAAATAAATACTCATTTACACGGATTTCCCCCCATTTCCTCCTCTCTTCCTTCTTTCCTTCCTTGTACTTGCTTCAGCAGCACATATCCTTCCTTCCTTCTTCCTTCCTTCCTTCCTTCCTTCCTTCCTTTTTCCCTCCTTTCCTTCTTTCCTTTCTTCCTTTTAAATATAAATGAGATAATCCCTTTGGAAGGATATCCAAGAAACTGATAATCATGTTATCTCTAAGGAAGGAAACAGGGAGACTTGGGAACAGAGGTGGAAAGGAGATTGACTTTTGACTGTGTCTTTTTGTACTGTTTGCTTTTTCCCCCTCTTTTTTTAAAAAACAAACAAACCATGGGTATGTATTATCAATTAAAAAGGTCCCATCTCCATTACTGATTTTCTCTTAAGCATTCCTATTAGGTGCAGTGTTTTCTGTGACATGGCCTTGCCTTCGGGGAGGTGTTGATTTTGAAATGTTGACCAACTCTTGGTAAAATTCTGAATGAGACAAAATACAGTATGCTTTCTATTTGCATGGTACTTTCATCCCTGGACAATTCCATGTACATAAACACTGAGCAAAAATGTTTGTCTTTATGAATAAAGCAGAGCTAAGTTCTCCCCTCTGATCATTATCAGCAGCCTTTCCACCTACATAGGTGTCTGGTGGGGTCTTGAAAGCCATGAAGGATGCAGGACAGTCTTGTGCATTACAGAGGTGCAGTATCCCTGACCCTTGCCCATTAAATGCCAGTAGAGAGCTCCAACCATTGCAGCACCCACCATTTCCAAAATAGCCACTAGGAGGCAGTGTCATTCCTTTGAGAACCACTAGCTGCTTCCTCTGCTTGGAACGTTCTCTCCGATGTTTGCAGAACTGGTTCCTTCTTGTTATGCAGAGCTCAGCTTGAATGTTATCTCCTCTCAAAGGGCTGGCCTGACCACCCAATCCACAGAGCTGTCTCATTCAGTCTACCACATGGCCCCATTTCAATTCCCGGTTTAACATTTATCGCTATTTATTATCTGTCTTGTTTTGCTTTTTTGTCTGTTTCCACCTGCCAGATTGTAAGATCCACAAGGGAAGGAGTCTTGTCGCCTTCCTCATAGCTGTGTCCCTTGTGCCTGGAACACTGGCTGGCACATAGTTAGTGCTCAGTAATGATTAGTTAGATGTGTGAGGGAAGGATGGAAGAAAGGAAAGGAAGAATGAAATCTCTTTTTCAGTTCTACAAGTTGGAAAAGAGTAGCAGAGCATAATGTCTTCATGAAGTTATTTATTTAGGTCCTATGTGATAAATAACAAAATATTAACTAAATTCACAAGCTAGGTGGATTCATCAATTCACAGTGAATAATATCAGCTTTGTCAGAAATTGGATACTTGTGATTTTAAGTTTCCAGCCACATCTGTAATTTTAAATGAACTGTGTTATTTGACAGAGATGTTTGCTTTGTCTCCAATTATTTTCACCATGTCTTTAGCAGCAATTTTGGCAAATGTGTCAACAATGACTTCAGCAACTCTAACTTTGCAGTAAAATGTAACACTATACAATGTGGTTTCCACAGCTTTCACATTTTTATCCTTGGCACACTGTATTTAACTTTAGGCAATGCTTGAATGTCCTTCTATCCTGTTACAAAATTTTGATAATGTTTGAAGCAGGAAGATTTCATATCAAAATGTGTGAGCCTTTTCATTCATTCATTCATTCATTCACTCACTTGCTGATTTATTCATTTTGCAAATATTTATTCAATAATTATTCTGTATCAGAACTACGCTGATGATACAGATATTACTTTTTAAAAATATTTTTATTTATTTATTTTTCACAGAGAGAGAGAGAGACAGAGACAGAGAGAGAACTGAACTGGGGGAGCTCCCAGTTCAGCATATGGTTCCGCACGGGCCGGGATTCGATCCTCGGTCCCCGGGCTTCAAAGTGAGCGCTCAACCCACTGAGCCATCCCGGCTTCCCCAGATATTACTTAATGGAACTTAATTTGCTCTCATTAGCATGATAGTCTAAATTTCTATGATTTTTCATGGTAGTCACATGATACTCTTTGCTATTGATATTTTTACAACACTAAGAGATGGTTCAGGTGATGGAATGATAAATTTTTGATACCTATCTGAAGACCTAGACTCATCATATTTTAATCACTCCACCTCTACACTTGTTGCAATTTATGTACAGTAAAATTACCTTGTAATCTTTGGTGTAGAGTTCTAGGAGTTTTAACACATGTATAGATCTGTATGACTATCACCACCACAATCAGGATACAGAACAGTTCCATCAGACCCCAGAATTCTAATTAGTTGATAAACATGCATGGCCTTTCTTAAGACATGTGAATTAGTGTAGATGTTGTTATAACACTTGTGTAGTAATTTATATTTTCTGAATAACCCGTTTATCATGCATTAATTTTTATATTTAATGAAATTACTGCATCAGGAATTTAGAATGCTGTGCTTAAGCTTTCTTTAATTAGAAATGGAGGTATGAAAGCAGGCAGGACCTGTGGAAACAGTTTGATAGCACAAGATAGACATGCTTTAGGCAAAACTTTCTGGGTTTGTGTTCTAGGGCTGCAATAATGAAGTACCACACCCTGGGCAGTCAAAGCAACAGAAATTGATTCTCTTATAGTTCTGCAGGCTAGAAATCTGAAGTCAAAGTGTCAGTAGGGCCATGCTTCTTCTTCTAGGAAAGAACCCTTCCTTTCTTCTCTTCTAGTTTCTGTTTTTTGCTGGCAATTGGTGTTCCTTGGCTTGCAGATGCATCACTCCAATCTGTGTTTTCCTTCTCTCTCTCCCTCCCTCCCTTCCTCTCTTCCTTCCTTCCTTCCTTCCAAGATTTTATTTTATTCTCTGAGAGAAGGTGAGAGAGAACAAGAGCAGAGAGAAGGAGGGAGGGCCCAGAGCAGTCTCCACAGTTGTACATCATTAGTTGTGCATGGTTTCTTTCCACAGGTGGGCGCGGGGCTGCACAGGGCAGGAACTGGGCCGGGGTCTTGCCCTGGTGAGAACTGAACTGGGGGCACTCCCCATTTCAGCGTATGGGTCCGCACAGCCTGAGGCTGGAAATCAAACCCTGGACCTTGCAATTGTGAAGCAAGTGCTCATCTGGGGACCATTCTGGCTTCCCCTTTCTTTTCTTTTTTCTTTAAATAAACAAAGGCGTCAATTAAACCACTTTGTTGGAAATTGGTTAAAAATGAAGACACTGTAAACCTTATGGTTTCCACTGAAGTAATAATTTTTGGTTGCTGTTAACTATTTCAGAAAAAAAGCATATGGACTACGATCACCTGCCAGATGCCCTGATGTGGGTTCTCTATTGCGTGACGTACACTATATTAAACAATTGGTGGCTCTATTTTCAGCTCAGTAACCTAAATTCAAGAAGCAGTGTTATTTTATATACATAGTACTGTATTAATAAAAAATTCATTACAGTCTAATAAGAAGTTTCTTTTATGAATAAACACTAGAAAGTCAAGTTTTGCAGGCTGTTATAAAATACTTAGGAATGTTTAATAACACTTTAAATTACTATCCAATACCCAAGAAGTAAGAGAAATAAGACTAGAGTTTGTTAAAGGTTGTTTTTTTTTTTAATTTGTGAAAATTTCAGGGTAGAAATGTTAATTCATGGTATAGATATAGATAGTTTAAAAGGTATATCAAGTTGTTTGATGAGTTTTAATGCATTTTGGATCACATTGATAGGCATGTGAACTTTGTCTCTGAGTGTGAAAATGGAATGCATTATTTTATGTGCCTGTTGACTTATTTTCCCAAAGTTAAATGTTTCTCTGTGTGTTTCTGTATATCTTCTATTCTTCTTATAAGGACAGCCGTCATATTGAAATAAGGCCCACCCTTATGACCTCATCTTAACCTGATTACACCTGCAATTATTTCCAAATAAGGTCACATTCACAGGGGTTAGGACTTCAATATACCTTTTGGGGGGGGTGGCACAATTCAAGCCATAACACTTTCCCAAAGAGAAAGATAAGAATGGAAGATTGAATTAGTGTTAGAATAGGAATGACCTTAACATTTTTTCTACAATAACCACCTGGTTTTACATTTGGAGAAACTGAAGCATGGGACGATTCGGAGACTTGCCCAAAGACAGCTAAACAAAGACAGAATTGGGACTAAAAGTCAGTATTGATAAGGGAATGTAGAAAGCATGTGAATGTGTTTATGGGTAAATACTTGAAACACTCAAGGTTGGCCCCAGGAAAAGAGTGGGAATTAGGCAAAGTTTATCTGAGTCTTTCTCTCTTTTTTTCTTTCTTAAAGATTTATTTATTGTTTTTGACAGAGAGAGAGAGAGAGATACAGAGACAGAGAGAAGGGGGAGGGCCCAGAACAGTCTCCATAGTTGCACATCGTCGGTTTTTCCACATAGTTTCACTCCACAGGTGGGCGTGGGGCTGCACAGGGCAGGACCTGGGCTGGGGTCTCACCCCGGTGAGAACTGAACTGGGGGCACTCCCCAGTTCAGCATATGGGTCCACACGGGCTGGGATTCGATCCTTGGTCCGCGGGGCTGCAAAGTGAGCGCCTAACTCACTGAGCCATCCCGGCTTCCCACTCTCACCTGTCGTTCATTCCCTTTTTCCTCCTTGTTGGAACCTCCTTAGCCTTATTCTCTCCTTTAGACACCGGCGATATTTCCTGAGTGCCTTCCTATGTGGGGAACATTGTACTATCTTCTGTGATATGATCTCATTTAGTTTTCATAACAGCATAGGTGCTG
>PVKE010017620.1:0-20697 GCA_004027555.1 Craseonycteris thonglongyai
CAGAATCTGTTTAACCTTACCCATTCACCTTTCATGTGACACAAGGGTAAGTCAATCAACTCAGCAATGAGAGATCCAAAGTAGTCGCTAATGACAGCAACATTAATTCATTTCTAATCCTTCCTAGACATTTCAGATTTAAAATCCAAACTACTGACATTTACACATAAGTCCAAAAATGAAAAATACCAGTTTTCCTTTTTGAATACTTCATATTAAGGCTTTCTGTTGTATGCTATAAAGATTCAGATTATATTATTCACTGAAAAGCCACATGTAGACTAAAAAAGCCCAAGTACCAAAGCCACAGCCAGAAATAGAATACCAGTGTCCCAGATCTTGTAACTGACCCCATTCATCTCCTCCAAGTTATTATCAAATAAATTCTATTAGTCATGGCAAAATGAACAAAAACAAAATTTAAGAGAAAAAAAAAAACTAGGCAACAAAATTATCATCTTTTTGTACATATTTGTACGTCAAAGCCAGTACAATGCAATTTTGCTATTGTGTAACAATGCGCATCCTAACGTAAAAGCATATATTTTACAGAAGCAGATCAACCTAAGTTACTACAGCATTAATGAAACCGAAACAAAAGAGAAAAGCATACAAACAGCACGCACGCGCGTGTGTGCACACACACACACATCTGAAAGTCCATGCAGACTCTAGGATGTGTGTGCCAGCAATCTAGTTTCTGGGATGTGGAAACCAAGATGGCTCTCCACTCCCCACTCCCCACTCCCCACTGTTTCTTTCTGCCTTGACTTAAGCAGCAGAGCCTATTACACATCAGAGACCAGCTTACATGACTGACATTAGTAACTTTTTCCTAACCCTTGCTTTGTCCTGAGTCTAAAACATGAATTCTGAGTCTTAAAGGACCACTTAAATCTGTTTTAGCACAACTGTTTCCAAAGGTAAACCAAATAGTCTAATCAAAGTGAAGAAAATGTGCATGTTCCTATTAATGAAGTGGTAAAGGTCAGGAAAGGAAGAGCTACAGGGACCTAAGGACAATGCGTTCATCAACAGCAACTGAATTCAAGTACCTTATTTACCAGTATCAGATGCCACAGGAGAGTACCAGAAGAGAAAGTCTCTGCCAGGAAAGTGATTACAATCTACCACAGGAGTGATTTTTCTGCCAGGTCCCCTGTAATGCTTTCTCACTCTATCCTCCATGAATCTCCCCCAGCTACAAACACTTTATCAAGTTTTATATTCTACAGTGTTCATTTCAAAAACAAAAGGCATAATGTTTTTCACACTCAACCCAAATTCCTGATACACATTTAGGAGTACTATCTCCATCCTATTCCCCCCACTGATAATCACTGAATTAGGAAATCACATGAAGCCAAAGTTACTGTTTCTTTTAAAAACTGAATAGGCACTCCCTCCTTGTGATGTAAACTGTGTTAATTATCACTTCCATCAATATTTCAATTGTATCCATATTCCTACATTTACTTTAATGTATGTTTATTATAACGCACCTTAAAAGACCCACAGAATGAAACACAATAGGAAGGAAGAAGAGAGGGAAGAAGAAAAGAAGGAATGAAGGAAGGCAGGAAGGAAGGAGGCAGGGAGGAGTCAGGCAGGAAGGGAAGGAGGGAGACAGGCTGGCTGAAAAGAAGAAAGCTGACATGACCTCAGAGAACTGAAAAAAATCATAAATTACAAACATCATATACAAAACATGAAAAATGTAAGTCAAGGAATGCAAAAATAAGTCACCTTGGTGAACACTAGGCTCCAGCTCTCTGTTCCAAACACACCAGCATGAAGACACAAATCGCTGTGAAAGGATATTGGAGATTTCCTCTCAAATACTGACTTTGGCAGGGGTCATCCAACAACTGAATGTTTTTTTAAGTGATTGAATAAAGCCCACTAGTAAATAAGTATCTCATACATTTACTTGCATGTGCACATAAAGCTCAATCTTCCAATCCACTTTTTAATATCTCAACCTTAAACAAAACCAATAGTAAAGAATCATTACACATTAAAGGAAAACATTCAACATGAAAAACTACCTCAACCAATGAACTAAAGGAATGAGAAATAGACAATGAAAGGAGTAAAAGAATACAATGAGATTATCTTCAGAAAAAAATAAAGAGAAGATATTACATTCATAAAATAAAACGAGAAGGCTATAAAAAGGAGAACCAGAAAGGGCTGTTACACATTAAAAACGGGGAGTAGAAAATATATTACATAGACAATTTGGAGTTGAAGAACTTTCCCATAAAACAAAAAGATAAAAACTAGATGCCAGGACAATAAAGTAAGAAAGACCAATAGGAGGTCCAAATTCTCACAAACAAGGAACTATAAAGAGAGAACAGAGAAAACAGAAATTATCAAAGCAATAACAAAAATAAATTCACTAAACATTGGAACCCAAGTTTTCAGATTAGCAAGTTCCCATCCAAATAAATGAATAAAGAAAGACGTCATCATAAAATTTGACAAATTCGGGATTGGAGATGGAGAACCAAACTACACAAAGTGAGATGCAAAGAATCAGAAATCAAAATGGAATCAGAAGAACAATTCTGAATTGTATACCAGAGCAGACTTTACTCAAGTGTGACAATATAATAAAGACAGTTTCACACAACCCAGAACTCAAAAAATTTACCTGTGTTCATATATGAAGATATAATTTGTTTCACAGTAATAGCACAATGGTGGGGTGGGGGGGTGGGGGCCAGGAAGAGTGGTGTGAAAGCCAAGTTTTTGTACACTATTAAAATTAATTTAGCATTAATTCAAACTAGATTGTCTTAAGGTGAAAATGCAATCACTTTGGAAAACAGATAAGCAGTTCCTTAAAAGTCTACAGAGAATTACCCCATGACCTAGAAATAAATGAAAAGATATCCACACAAAAACATGTACAAATATTCACCACAGCATTATTCATAATAGCCAAAACTGTGAAACAACCCAACGTCCACCAACGGCTAAATAGAGAAATAAAACTTTATTTGACAATAAAAACGAATGAAATACTGATATATGCTACAACAGAGATGAAACTAAAAAATATTATGCTAAGTAAAAGAAGCCAGTAATAAAACACCATAAGATATATGATTCCATTTATATGAAACGTCCAAGATTGGCAAATTCATAGAGACAGAAAGTGGATTAGTGGTTACCAAGGGATGAGAGTGAAATGGAGAGTGACTACTAAGTTGTTTTTTTTTTAGGATTATGAAATGTTCTAAAATTAGATTGTTGTGATAGCTTCACAATTCTGTGATTACACTAAAAACCAATGAACTGTACATTTTAAAAGGGTGAATTTCAAGGAGTATGAATTCTGTGTCAATAAAGCTATGATTAAAAAATTACACTTGTGATATCCCTTATATGTGGAACCTAAAAAAGCAGAACCCATAGAAGCAGAGAGTAGAATGCAGATTGCCAGAGGCTGGGAGGTAGGAAAACGAGATGTAGGTCTAAGGGTACAAACTTCCAGCTATAAGAGGAGTAAGTTCCAGGGATTTAATGTACAATGTGGTGACTATAGTTAATAATACCATTTATTGCACGCTTGAAAGTTGCTCTGAGTTTAAATGTTCTCACCATAAAAACAACAATAAAGTGGTAATTATGGGAGGTGAACGATATGCTAACTAACCTTACTGGGTTAAATATTTCACAATATATACGTGTATGAAGTCATCAGATTGTACACCTTAAACTTACACAATGTTGTATGCCAATTATAGCTCAATAAAACTGGGGGGGAGACATACCATCCATATCATCTGATACTATTTATATTCATATAAAGATCAAAAACAGACAGAATTAATTTGTGATATTGAAGTCAGGCTACTGGTTACTTTTTGGAGACAGGAGAAAATGAATGGGAAGAGGTACAAGAGCACAGCATGGTAGCCATGTTCTATTTCTTAACCTTGGTCATGTTCATGGTGTGATACTTCATAGAGTTGTACAATTATGACTTATGCACTTTTCTATATATGTGATACTTCAATTGAAAAAGTTTAAAAAAAATATATGTTTTTTGCTTAACAAAATTATACTTGACACTATATGCAGGTACTCTAGAATGAAGAGTAAAGTCTTCTTAGGGATACTTTTTCTCTATGACATAAAATCAAATTTCAATAATAGGAAAAATACTTCTTAATATGAAAGAATAAATTAACTGTAAATGATATTAGCAATAATAAACTTCACTAAGGAATGAAGTTAAAAGCACAGTGGAAAATGCATGGGGTTTGGGTGAGACGGTCCTGAGCTTGACACTTTTCTATGTCTACGTAGATATCTAAAATCTTCATGGGGCTCTTACAAGATGTGAAAAACACTGGAAAATTCCTCCCTTGCACATAATAGATGCTAAATGTCTACTGTTTTACTTCCCTTCATGCCCCTTTTCAACTCAGTAACCCACAATGATACTTCCACTTCTCAGATAAGATAAAGTCTTTCATCTGCTCAAATTTCTACTTTTTGATTTTAGCCTCAAGTCACCCATTCTAACACACAAGTAAAGTCTCCACCAGTCCTCCTACCATCTGACAGCTGTAAGAATTCAAACACAGAATTTTTCTACCTTCCCATTGCAGCATAAAGCCACCTAAAACACACAAATTCTATTTCCACCCACAATGCTTATCCCTGCTAAATAAGTCCCAGACATTTCTTCCTCTCTTATATAATTACCACATGTAAAGCATTCAGATATGTCTGCAAAATTATTTTTTACAACTATTCAGACAGATTTTGCTAACAACCAACTTTTAAAATAAAGTATTAGCCCCACTAACTTCATTATTAGAAACAAGCACTACCACATCTGTTTTCTTTAACACATGACTAGCTCAAAATTTTTGGTCTAGAAGATTCTATCTAAAGATAAACTCTTATAAATTAAACCATCCCATATTTAACAGAGCAACTAAATGTAAGGCTTTGGTACTAAGGAGCCCCTTTTCTTCCAGTCATGCAAAGGGAAAGAAAGGTTCATTGTCTCCCAAAGCTAATAGCTATTATTTCAGACAGGTCCTTAGGAAGAAAATGTAAAGAGAACAAAATCATTAATACCAACACTTAAGGCAATAGGAGGGATGAATAATGAAAGCAATTGGAAATGACTATAAAAATATACTTACAGCCTCAAAGTGCAAATGACTATCCTTCAAGAAATCTTGAATCTTGTCCTTGGGTAAAATACTGAATCGAAATCGAAGAAGATCCATTTCTTGTTGAATAAACCAGCGTCTAAGATCTTCACTGAAATGGAGACAGGAAAATTATAAGTATAAATGAAAAGTCCAATGATTATGAAACAATGTTCAAATACTAGCAAGATGCCAATGGACATAAGTTAAAAGCATACAAGTCCTCTATTATGATAAAAGACTACATACCAAAGCATTCCAGGGATGTGTTAAATATTGGAGAGAAGTGTGATGAACATAAGATTAAAAGATTTAAATACAGAATACTTCAAACCTAGGGACATTACCAAATACAATAGTTCACTGCATTTAATCTAACTGTAAAATAGTCAATTACATAAAAAAATGGGATATTCCTTCTGTCTATGGTGGTTTCAAAGCCAAATAAACCAAAAAATTTTTAAGGTAACTTTATCTCTGAATAGATTATGATCAGATAAACTTCATGAAGTAAATTTTGCTTCCAATTTTATGCTTTATAATTTCACATAATTTAATATGCATAGTGTACCTCAAATTTTTAAAGCCCAATGTACAAATATGTATGTTAATTTACAAGACAGACACATCATCAGCATTACTGTTATTTTAAATATTCCATTGTAAAATATGATTTTGTTTTTTTTCTGAAATGACTTTCATATTGTCAGCAACTCATTTACAGTATAAACTGCATAAACTATGTGTTTTTTTTACAACAGAAAATACCTAGGACTAAAGCTGGTCCATAATTTCTCAGATATGTTAGAATAGTAAACCAACATTCTCATTTAATAAATTTATTAATGAAAAGAAAATTATGAGTGTGTTATTTATTTAGCCAAGATTAATACAGGAAAAGAAGATACAAAGATTTTTTTTTAAAAAAAGGCAATTAACTCCTTGCCCCTCTGGGTGGCACTATAGACTTATAAGAAACCAACTATCACAGGAGAATATCTTAATTTAATGGGCACTAGCCCATACATCTCAAATTCTAAAAGCCTTTACCTAATTCCAGGGTTGTATTGATTAATTATTTCTTATAAATATTAACCCCTATTTTTAGAAAAAAGTATCAAGAGTCCTTCTTTCTAATGAAATCCTCTCCAATCTTAAATCCCAAATGAAGTCTCTCCTATAAACTTAAAAAGCATTTCAACAGGAAAATTTGCAATAAAATGTTTTGTTATTTTTTAGTAAACAACTTGTTTCAAACAATTGGCCACAACAGTGTTCAGCCCATGAACCACTGGTTTCTGATGTCATTCTGAGTTTTCCTATGTTCAGTACAACACATGTTAGCTTTCCATGCAACAGTCTATAACCCAAAACATCAGATTTGACTGTGTGTCAACAAACATACTCACGACTGGCAATAAGCAAGGCGCACAATAAAGTGAGAAATATGATCTCTTCTTCGTGGTTCATATTCATCTTCTAAGTTTTCCTTTAAAATAATGATACATGGAATAATGTCACTGCATTAGACTAATAAGAGGTGTAAACAAATGCTGAGTCAACATAAGTAAATGTAAAGCAAGTTTCAAAAACACAAATTTCATAGTATGCTTTCCAGGATAATTATCATTTTACTTAAGTTAGCAATCAGATGAAACTAAGAACTGAACTCATCTTGGCAAAACCTCCTGGGTTTGGACCCCACCATTTTCTTCCTATCAACTCCTCCTCTCCTAACTTTCTTATCCAGCATATACGCAGGGAACTCACCACTCTCACTACTTCAACCACTTGTTACAACCACCCTCAACTTCTTGCTTTTCCAACAAAACTTAGATTCTAAATTAATCTATACCTATATTCTACAGTCCTAGTTCCAAAATGTTGAGAACCTCTAGGAAAAAACTCCACAAATATGGAATTTGAAATATTAAAATTGCACAGCCTCTAGCCTCAACTGGATCTTTAGAACAAGAAAACCTTATCCAAAACCAAAATAGTAAGAGCAAACGTATCTTGAGCACTTACAAGGTACCAAGCAAAGTTGAGCATTTTAATCTCTTAACCCATTTAACCCTTAAAAAAAAACAAAAAAAAAACCCTTTGAGGTAAGCACTAAAATGTATCCCTATTTTAAAGATGAGAAAATTGAGTTACAGGGAAGTTATATAACTTGATCAGGGTCACAAAACTTGTATGCAGCAAAGCTATAACAAATTTGACACATAAATACCTTTCTTCAGTTCCTAAGAAAGCTGCTTCAGTCTTCTAGTTGACCCAAGCTCCCTCCCACACCACTTTCCACTTCTCTCTCAGTTAACCTTGCCTATCTTACAGAGAAGGAAGGCCACCAGGCTGACCTCTCCAGCTCCGAGTTTCTGTGTCCATCTGTTGTATGGCGTTCCCTTCCATCTCCATAGACAAAGCATCTCTTTTGTGCTAATCCCTACAGCCCATTTTCTCTTGTCTCCTAAGGACCCTGATTTATCAAATACTCTCCAAAGCACCTTCAAGCTCCCCTCCCCTTCCTTCTCTTCTAGATCATTCTGCGTAGCTTATACACATGTAAAACTATCTCATCATATACGTGTATATACAGATATACATGTATGTTGTGTGTGTATCTTCTTTTTCCCTACAATATCCTCTTTTTTCAGCTCTATTTCTCCCCTGTCCTTTCAGCTAAACATCTTTTAAAAAGTGCATATTCCACATTCAACTCTCCACCTCCCTCCTCCAACCACTGTCATCATTCAGGGATCATTCTATCTCTGCTTACAAATAGTCCACCCAGTTGATAAATCAATGGATTCTATATAACTCAGCTTACAGCAAACTTATCCAACACACGACCCGCATGCAGCCCAGAACAGCTTTAAACTTTCTTAGAATTTGTAAACTTTCTTAAAATATTATGAGGGTTTTTTGTTTTGTTTTTTGAAATTTTTTTTAGCTCACCACTATTTTTAGTGTTAGTGTATTTTATGTGTGGCCTAAATCAATTTTGTAAACTTTCTTAAAATTATTATGAGAGTTCTTTTCCTTTTTTGCAAATTTTTTTAGCTCAACAGCTATTGTTAGTGTTAGTGTATTTTATGTGTGGCCTAAAACAACTCTTCTTCTTCCAATGTGGCCCAGGGAAGTCAAAAGGTTGGACACCCCAGACTTATATAATCTACCCTAAGCTTCTAAGACTGTTGTGGTTAAGAGCATCCCAACATTTTGAAGAAAACATGCTTGATTTGTATCTTGAGTCGACCATTTACTATCTCACAAGCTTGAGCAAGTTATTTAGCCAATTTATAATGCAGTTTCCTCATATATAAAATAGAGATTATAATGGTACCTACTTCATAAAACTGTAGTCTGGATTACATTGGTCAACGTACATAATTCACTTAGAACAAACTCTGGGGCATAGTAAGCTTTGTCCAGCCTTGTATGCATATCCTAATGTTCACTAGACATCTCCAAGGCACCTCAGACTCCTGTCTAGAACAAAACTCTCAACATCTTAATTTCTAAGTCTTACTTCTCCTATGTATCACATCTCAAAATATCACTACCATTCAATCACCCTGTTGTCCTAAAAACCTGGGTGTCATTCATAACTCTTCTCTCTCCCTTCTCCCTGCAACCAGTCACTAAAATCTTCTGATTCCACCTTAACATTTCTTTAATCAGTCTTCTTCTCTCCACTGAATTCAGTTTCAACATCTCTAGGCTCCTAACTGGTTTTCCTCCTACCAAACATGAGCCTGTAAATCTACTGTTGGCAGTCATCTTCCCAAAATAAAAATCTAATCACATATATTAAGATGCAATTCCAGGAGAAGCCAGGATGGCTCAGCAGGTTAAGCACTTGCTTTGCAGCACCAGGGACCGAGGACTGAATCCCAGTTCCAGCCCATGCAAACCCATATGCTAAAGTGGGGTGTGCTTCCCATGCAGGAGTCCTCCAGTTCAGTTCTCGCCCCACCCCCACTGCACTCCCACCATTAGGTCCCTGGCTCAAGGGTGCATGCCTCCCATGCAGGAGGCCCCCAGCCCAGTTCCTGCCCACCTGTGTGGAACAAAACCATGTTGAAAACTAATGACGTACAACTATGGAGAGAGACTGCTCTGGGCCCTCCCCCTTCTCTCTGTCTCTCTCTCTCTCTCTGTCAAAAACAATAAAATAAATCTTTAAAAAAAAAAAAAGATGCAATTCCAGCACTTCCTCCTCTCAGAAGCTTTCCCAAACCACCCCAATCTGAACTTGGCGAGTACAATTGCTACTGGAACTCTGGAGCACACACAGCTAATAATAGCATTCATCCTCCTATAACGCACAGGGTACATTTGGCCATATCTGGAAACATCTCATGGGGAGAAGCAAGGAGTGCTACTGAGCATCCTACAATGCCCAAGACAGTCCCTGAAACAAGGAATTAACATGCCCAAAACATCAACTGTCCCAAAGTGGAGAAACCCAACCATATAATAATCATCTGACTACAAGTTAACCACCCCTAGGAGACTGTAGGCACCTTTAAGCAGAGTCTACACTGTGTTAGTCTTTATGAAAGCCCTGTGCCAAATATGACTCTTCCCACAAAAGATACTCAGTACATGAACATACACAAATTAAAAGAACATGTTTTTTCCCTCTTGTACTTACTCTGAAGGAAAATTTGACCTTTCGAATCTCAGTCTCCAACTTACTCTGGTATTGCTCAGTTCCTTTTACGTAACTCACACCAAGATTTTCAACGGCTTTTAGCACTAAAAAGAAAAAAATTAATAGAAGAAACATGTATAAATGCAAGATAACTTTCAAAAACAAAACCCAAGACAAAATCTATGGACAGCAATTCCATAATTACTTGTTTATAAAAGATAACAAGTTGTAACAGTTTTATTTTCTCCAAGTACATTATATAAATTGTATATGTTTATAAGAGGATAATCATTCATGTGCAGAAAATACCAATGTCCCACAGCATAGTCTAATGCCAGGGAATCTCATCATTATCCAGGGAGGAATGGTGGATAATCCCTGCCATTCTGAGCCACTGTGGTTGAGGAATGGAAAAAGGTGTCAATATGGAAAAAAGATGAAGCACCAATGTTTGCATCCCTCATGTGGTACTTCATATTAGGCTGTCTGCTTCATTTATACAGCATAGACTCTTCAGAAAAATAGCACTTCCATTCTGATAAAGCAAAAAAGGAGAAGACCTTTGTAAAGAAGCAAAGCCCTACAATCATCCAAATGAACCATCCTGAATAGATGCCACAAATCCCTAAAGCTCCTGGTCAATCCTTCTTCAGATAAAGTCTTCTTCCATCAATGTGAAGAGAGGCATTTTCAACTCAATAAAAAGCTTCTAAAATGAATCCTGAACATAATTCCATGTCCCACAGGTCCCTCCTTATTATATCCCAAAGCAAACAAATTACCTCCCCGCAGACCTGCTTGTCTTCTGGTTCTGCCCATCCCTACTCGCTTCAGCAGCCCCCACCTGCTCTCTCACTGCTCACATCCAAACAGACCAAATGCTGTCAATAATACTTCCTTGGTATCCTTTCGATCTCTCCTGTGCCATCATTGCCACTGCCACTCCCTCAGTTCAGGCCCAAGGGGAGACCTTGTAAGGGCAAAACCCAAGAGACACTTTTCAATCATCATCTCAATCTCTACGAAGCACCTGACATCACTCAGCTTCTAAAAAGTCCTTTCTCCCTTGCCAACACTCTTTTATTCAACAAAGAGGTACTGAGCACCCCCTCTCTATACCAGCAGATCTCATACCGCACCTCTAAGAATGATGAACAATAGCTCTTCTCTTCTAGTTTTCCTACAATACCCTGGAACGTAAACTCTGAAGACAGTGTTATTATTTTTGTTTCAGTTCATGCTAAGCTCACTCTTTTCTTCCCCCAACACAGAGGATAAGAGCCCCCAGCAGAGTTGCCACATCATTCTTACACCCCATTATTATACCATTAGAGTGGCATAAAATGCCCTTGGTTAACCATATTTCTCAATCTGCCCTGAACTTGTCAATGTTCCCACAAATATGACATTATCTCTCATGCCTCCAAGCCTTTGAACAGGTCATTATCTCAGCCTGGAAAATCTCTTCACTTCTATGTTGTGAAACTTCTACTCAACCTTTGAGGTCCAGATCACATTTCAATTTCTCTCAAAAATCTTTCTTAATCAGGCTAAGTCACCTCTAGTACAACATTTAAAATACTAAATTGGGGGAAGCCGGGATGGCTCAGTGGGTTAGGTGCTCACTTTGCAGCCCCGAGGACCGAGGATCGAATCCTGGCCCCAGCCCGTGTGGACCCATATGCTGAACTGGGAGTGCCCCCAGTTCGGTTCTCACAGGGGTGAAGACCCTGGCCCAGTTCCTGCCCTATTCAGCCCCGCCCACCTGTGGAATCAAACTATGTGGAAAAACCAATGATGTGCGACTATGGAGACTGTTCTGGGCCCTCCCCCTTCTCTCTGTCTCTGACTCTGTATCTCTCTCTTTCTCTCTCTGTCAAAAACAATAAATAAATCTTTAAAAAAAATACTAAATTGCAATTATTATTTTGGATGTCTGTTTCCACATACCAGAATACAGCTTAATCAAAGATGAGAATTACAAGGGAAGCCGGGATGGCTCAGTGGGTTAAGCGCTCACTTTGCAGAGCTGGGGACTGAGGATCGAATCCCGTCCCCGGCCCGTGCTGAACTGGGAACTCCCCCAGTCCAGTCTCTCTCCCTCTCTCTCTCTCTCTGTCTCTGTATCTCTCTCTCTCTCTCTCTCTCTGTCAAAAATAAATAAATAAATAAATAAAATATTTTTTTTTTTAAAGATGAGAATTACATTACTTACCTCAAAATCCCTACTTCACCTAAAACAACACAGTGGACTCAATAAATATATACTGTACAGTAAATAAATAAATATCAAACCCTCAACATCAAACTTTTAATATTTGATGAATTGCTTAATGAAGGAAATATATTACCCACACTCATTCCCTCAAAGTATAAGTAAGGTTCTCAAGTATATATAAATTTAACTCAAATGTCACTCACATTTAACTCTATCAATAGCCAAGTTTTCAAACTCTATCAAAGATATGTTTTCAGAAGGTGGCTGCAAGTAAAACTGAAGGCTATGAGGGTAGCAGGCATTCCGCTGATCACCTGCCAACTTCGGTCTCTTCCGCTTCCCTCCAGTAAATTCCATCTTGTTGTCTTTTAATGAAGCACATAAAGAGGTTGAAATTATGAAAACTGGAGTAGAAAACAAACCAATATAAAGAAACAAATAAAAAGTCCGCACGCACAGAAGAGAAATACTGAAATTGAAGGGCATGCACAAAATGTTAGCAGCGGTTATCCCTAGGCGACGTCTTTCTGTATTTCCCCGATATTCAACAATACACCTGTAACTATTTTGTTTTGGGGGAGGAGTGTGTGCTAGAGAAGCCGCAGGTGATGATCCTAACTTCCAGCAACAAGAGAGTCTGGCGATGTTGCCTCCCCGTTATACGTCTGTGTGTTACCGTCTTTAGATCTCTGCAGTCCCAAGCCTTAAGATGAGGTGTCATACATGTCGCAACCCTGAACTCGGAGGAAAGCGCGGATGGCTTTATTTAACAAGAGACTTCATGGCCGATCCAGTTACTCATTTCGTATCTTATGACCCTGGGAAAAAGAACTGTCTTTCGAACCCACTCTTTCCGAACTCCTTCTAGGGAGCATCTACAAGTTCCTTATTAAAAATCCCTACTCCCATCCTACCCGACCCTTCTCCGGGGAAGGTGTCTCTTCCCCAAACACCAATACCCAATACCGCCACCCCCGCCAGATCAGTACTTCTACTCCCACCGCCCGCAAAGTGTTCTCCCTTCTTTCTCGACTCGAAAGCCTCAACATCGGGATTACTGTCCGTCCTAAATCCACGGAAGATCCTCTTACCTGCAACCACACCAAATGTGCAAATACACCAACGCCGTAGTCAATTTCCCGGGTGGCGGGAGATTTCACTTTACAGGAAGCGGAAGTGACAGTGTAAGTCCCGCCCCCCAATGCCCCGCCCACCTAGCGCGGGCCTGAGTGGGCAAATTGGGTGCATCTGTGGGTCTCCTGCAGGTGGAGGTGGTAGCTTTTGGCGGTTGACACTGGGGTGTTAGAATGCCATTGGCAAAAAATTCCACACGCCGAAAAGTGTAGTATCAATAACTCTGTCTGGGGACGCTAATAAAGATTCTGTAAGTTGCAAATGTGGCACTTGCACCCAGCAGGCTGGCACACGTCACCGTCACTTTCGCTTTGGAGAGGAATGCGGGAAGAATAGGCATTTACTGAGCTCCGTGATTGCCCCCTGGCTATCAGCTGCTCTGTTTTCACTTGTTTAATCTCTCAGCGACCCTATAATCCTAGTTTACAGATGAGAAAAAACAGAAGCTAAAAGGTCATCGTTAGTCTGGCCATCTATATACAGTACGTATTTTGATTTTTCTACTGGACCGCAAGCCCCATAACGACAGATGGTTTTTTCAGTTCACTACCCGCCCCGCCCACAACGCCACGCGCTTTGCATGCGCCCAGCAAAATATCTCAAATGCACACACACACGGCGTTCTGGGGTTATAGAAATTACAAGAGATCGGGCTCAGAGGGAAGAAGAAGGTGAAGACGTGCAAGGCGCTGGGAAGAAAGTATATCTCGGAATGAAGACTCGGAAGTGGAGAGTCAGCGACCCAGGTGGAGCTCTGCGCCCCCGAGTCTGTAAGGTTTGCAACAGCTGGAAATCCACTTAACTTGTGGCCTCTAGGAGGCGTGTGTCACTTAAAAAAGTGGCCGAGGCAGGATCTACTAAAGGTAGCCAATGGATATGAAGAGCACTTTGAAACGTTCAAGTTTTTAGAAATACAAAGTATATTGGAACAATATCAAGCTTCAAAGCACCTGCCCAGCATAGACCAAACTGTAGCTGGCATTGACTTTGTACCAAGACGGGTTCTAAGTGATTTACATATCAATTCATTTTATTCTTGTAACTCCATGGGGTAGGTTCTATTATTAACTCACTTTACAGATAAGGAAATTGTGGAACAGAGAAGTTAAGTGACTTTAAAATCACATAGTCGGTGACAGAGCCAGGTTCAAAGTCAGAGACTCTCCAACACCATAGTGCTAATCGCCACACTACTAATTCCCCTATGTGGCAGCTGTGCCTTACCTTAATTCTCTCCTCTGTATCAGACACATAATTTACCTCACCTGAGCCAAAGAAGTTACCTGAAGGTATGAAAACTGAAAAAACCTGGAGCACAAACTGTAAAAGCATTTAAATGAGTATTTATCTGATTTTTAGACAGGAAAGAAATATACAATAAATTACAAAATAAAAGTCTAAAGATTTGACTCTAAAAAATATAAAAAATTGTACATCTAAAACAATCACAAAATTTTTTGCAGTCATCAAAGTGGAGGAAAGATTTCCATAAATATAATATCAAAAGGCTAATATGATCAAAATGTAAAAAAAAAACTTATGTAAATTAATTAGAAAAAAATCCTAAGACAAATTGAAAAATGAGAGAAGAGCAACAACAGATAACTTATAGACAACATAACCAATGACAAATCTGAAAAATGTTTATCATTGGCAGCAAAGAAATTTTCCCCTACAAAATTGGCAAAGATTTAACAATGAAAATACTCAGTGTTGGGCAAAGTGCAGTGCACTAGGCTCCTGTAGGACTTGGTTGTGGAGCAACAATTCTGGAGTACAGTACAATGATGTGTATTATGATTCCTGAAAGAATTCATACAGTTTGATCAAATAATTTCACGTACATGATTGTTCAGAAATGGACACAAAAATCTGTGTTCAAGAAACTTCATTGCACCATTGAAACAGTGAAACCCCAGAAAAAAAGAATAAATGTATTTATACCATGGGACTTTACATAGCCATTCAAAATGTGTTTTTGAAGAATACTGACCTGAGAAAATGCTCTGGATTTTATTAACAGAGAAGAATACATAAAAACACATACACCATATGATTTCAATTTTGTAAAAACTTTATATAATTGACAATAGCAATTTTTTTTTAAGATTTATTTTTTATTGTTTTGAGAGAGAGAGATACAGAGACAGAGACAGAGAGACAGGGGAGGGCCCAGAACAGCCTCCATAGTTGCACATCATTGGTTTTTCCACATAGTTTGATTCCACAGGTGGGCGAGGGGCTGCACAGGGCAGGAACTGGGCCGGGGTCTCACCCCGGCAAGAACTGAACTGGGGGAACTCCCCAATTCAGCATGTGGGTCCACACGGGCCGGAACCGAGATTCGATCCTTGGTCCCCGGGGCTGCATAGTGAGCGCTTAACCCACTGAGCCATCCCGGCTTCCCCAACAATAGCAATTTTTAAGTTACCTTTTTCTAGTAAGTAAAAACAATATACACTTATTATAAAAACTTTGGAAAATATCAAAAAGGAAAGAAAGTCCACCTATAATGCTGCTATCTGTTGATACCATCACCCAGTGACAGACACTGGTAACATTTTGCTTCAAGCAATAAAAACTCCATGGTTGATGAGAACTAATGAAAGATAGTCTTGTCATAGCTTTACGTTATCTTGCAATGCTTCTGTCTGCTACAAGAAGGCTGCCTTCTGCAACTCCTTCTCTACCAATCTCTGTCCTGCTCTTGTCTTACAGTATGGGCAGAAACATTCATTGCTTTCAGAATTGTGCACGACAGCCCTTTTGAGCTATACTGGTTTTCACTTAACTTTTCTTGGCTTTAGTCTCAGTTTGATCAAATATGGCCCACCTTTAACTAAAATGCCAATGCCCCTTTCTCTACAATAGTTGATGTCTATTAAATAGTTCCTTGGACAATTAAAAAACAGTCTATAATAAGTATAAACGTGCTTACATTTGTGGCAACTAAGACACTGGCAGTAAAGTAGAATATAGAACCATTGATGGTATTTTTAAAGTTCTGTTTTAATAATTCAACAAACACTTGGAGGCTTCCCACAGAATGGCACCAAGATCTGATGACTTCATTGTCTGCACTTGACTACCAGCGCTTTCCCAAAGAAAGCCTTCCCCTACATTGTGCCTCTCTTTATGGAGGTCTCTCCACTTCAAGAGCCCTCCCTGCCCCCTCCCTCCTGCTAGACTCCTACCTACCCTTCCTTCAATAGTCAAATGCTGCCTTCCTCCATCCTACTGAGATTGCTTATGCCACCTAGGTTGCTCCTCGTTTAAACCCCCATGTTCTTTGCAATTCCCAGATAGTATAATTCGTTCTCTAACCCTATCCCTCTACTACAGAGGTTCTTAATCTTTTGGGAACATGAACACCAGATGATATGAAATATACACTCCTCAGAAAAGTACAACTACACACCAATTTTGCATGCTATTTCAAAAGGATTGTGAGTACATGTTAAGAATATTATAGCACTATTAGTTTTTAAGCTCTTTTTGCACAGGCCATTTTGTTTATCGTTGTGATCCCTAAGTGCCTACCATAATATCTTCCAAATTAAAAGTTGGGGTGATTAACGTCATTTCATGACCAACTCAGAACTAGAAAAATATGGTCATTTTTTACATTACCAATATCTTACTAAAAACATTACCCATTAATATCTGCCTTTCATCATTTCAAAAATCTATTTTGGGATGCCAGGATAGCTCAGCAAGCTGAGCTCTTGCCTTGCAACCACAAGGTCCACGGATTGAATCCCAGCCCCAGCCTGTGCAAACCCAAATGCTGAACTGTGGCGCAACTGGTAACACCGGGGTGACACGGCAGGGAAGGTTCTTGCCTGGCATGTGGAGGCCCCAGTTCAGTTCCTGCCCAACGTAGCCCCACATCCACCTGTGAGGAGTGAAACCATGTCACAACTAATGATGTACAACTATGAAGACTGCTCTGAGCCCTCCCCTCTTCTCTCTCAAACAATAAAATAAATCTTTAACAAAAAACTTATTTTAACCAGTAGGTAAGGGGGAAGGAGGATGGAGGAGGGAAAGGGAATCAAATATGTGGTGATGGAAGAAGAACTGACTCTGGATAGTGAACACACAATGCAGCACATAGATGATGTATTATAAAATTGTACACCTGAAACGTATGTAATTTTAGTAAACAATGTCATCCCAATGAATTTAATTTTTTAAAATTTAAAAGTTAAATACATATATATTTTTTTATTAATGTATTTTAAGCCTCAGAGAACAAAATAGTTTATGTCTGTAAGCTACTCCAGCATCTTTTTTTTTTTTTAATGCTACACTTTGGGTCACTACCTTATGGTAAAGAGGGTTTTCTGTATACAAAGGCAATTGTAATACAAATCTACATATCATAGTAGCAATAATGCACACTGTTATACATTTCAGTAGCCATATTTGGTAAATCACTATGAGCATTTTCATGTATTTATTTCATCAACAAAACTGGATTGACGTAAGGCTTAAGCCCTGGCAACCAAGATGCATCTAAATTAGAAATCCTGACCTCACAAATGGGGTAGGAAAACACATCATATAAACACATAACTCTTGCTTCCACTAGGCCATAAGCATCTCATAAACAGGGACCACTGTGTTATTCATCTTTGTAACCCCAATGTCTGGCACTCCGTGGCCCCTCATCAAATATTTATTATACTGAGTTGAGACACTGTAAAATGTGAGAGATCTACGAAAAAAGTGATGGGTTCAGCTTAACATTTCAACAGATGGTTTGAATCAAATAATTCCAAACTATAAAACTTCAAATCCTCATCTGAAAACTGCATCCACATTCCTTCCAGAATGACTTGGCTCCCCAGTTTATCCTGTAATAAAGCACAAAATACCTTCTGTGACAGAATTTCCATGAATCATCACTGCTTAGCTCAGTGCCTGCCCTGGGCATTACCCAGCTGCAGACAGACAGCCCTACAGAGCATTCACCAGGCGTTCTGTGTGTGTCACAGATGAAGTTTTAGTTGTCATGCTTCATAAATCTAAGTTGAGTGTTCATTTTCCCCCTGTGCAGGGTGTGTCGCCCTAAACACCAAAGGCGTGGTACATTTCTTTACCCAATGAGGACACTATAAACTCTA
This sequence comes from Craseonycteris thonglongyai, assembly GCA_004027555.1. Classification (NCBI taxonomy): domain Eukaryota; kingdom Metazoa; phylum Chordata; class Mammalia; order Chiroptera; family Craseonycteridae; genus Craseonycteris; species Craseonycteris thonglongyai. The sequence goes on from PVKE010017620.1 coordinate 18,325, forward strand.
GGTTCTGCCAGGTCTGTTTGCCATGGACAATATGAAGGCACTGCCAGTAAGATAGCAGACCCATAAAAGCCAATGCACAGTTAGCCAACTGCTGCTCCCTCCATCTTTTCCATTTCACGGCCCACCTCTGAGACACTGCTAGGGGAGAAACCTTAAGGGGCACCTCATTATTTCTCCCTTTGCTTCAGACTTCTTTTATTAATCTAGTATCAAGGAGCAAGAGAACTAGAGGAAAAGCTTATTCTTAAAGGGAAAGACAGAGAAGAAGGGTTACCCTTCCATGAATCAACATTATGCAATTTGCTCCAGAAATACTAATTGAGCACCTACTGAGTACCAGGCAATGTTTTCTAGGCTGGGGATACAAAACTAATGAAAGAGCTCAAAGTTTCTGCCCTCATACACCTTTTTCTTAGTGGAAAAGAGAAACAATAAATAGGAGAAGTATATACACTGCTATGTTAAATAATCATCACTAAACAAAAAATAAATAAATAAAGCAAAGAAGGAGGATATAAAATTTTTGGAGCAGATATTGAAATTTTAGAAAGGAAGGTCTGGAAAGGCTGGCTAAGCATGTGACCATGAAAGAGAGACCAGAAGTAATTTAGGGATTTAATAGTGTGTATCTTTAGCAGAATAGCAATTCAGGCAGATGAAAGGCTTATCATAACTATATACTCTTACTGCAATGTGATATTTGTACAAGAATAGACAAATCAACCAATAGAAAAGAATAGAGAACCGAGATATGGATCCACACCTTGAAGAAAACTGGTATATGACAGATCCACTGTACAAATCAATGGAGAATTCTAAATGGTGCTCAGCCAATTGGCTATCTAAGTGGGGAGATATATCCAAGTGGAGGTAGGAATACCTCCAACAATACAGAAAAATCAATTCCAGATGACTTAATGACTTACATGCGAAAGGCAAAACTTCAAGAACTTAGAACAAATGTATAGATGCTCTTGAACTAGCAAATGATTTCTTAAACAAGGCCTTAAGAAAAAGCACAAGTAGGTCTGGAGATGGATAGTGATGGTCATTACACAAGAATGCAAATATACTTAATGCCACTAAACTGTACACTTAAAATGATCAAAATGATAAATTTTGTATTTTACCAAAAATGCATATTTTACTACAATTTTTCTTAAAAATCACAAGCCTAAAATTAAGAACTTAAGTTTAAAAAGCACATAAAGAGACATTTTTAATGAGTCACTATTGGGAAAATAAAGTTGTCAGTATAATTAAAACAAAATTAGTATCAGAATGTATTCCATAGGAAAAAAATAAAAACAACACACAATAGAAAAGAGGATTAAAAAAAAAAAAAAACCTGCACCGGTATTTCACAACAGAGGAAACACAAGTGATCAACAAATGTATGAAAATATGTTCAGCCACATTAACAATTGGGTAATGCGAACCACAATAATATTCTAAACATATTAGACAGGCAACAATTTAAAGTTGGGAAATATCAAGTGCTGACAAGGAATTCATATTCTGCAGGTAGAAATATTAATTGATGCAACAACTTTTTAAAACAATTTGGCATATCTGGTAAGCTTGACCCTTGTGTTGGTACAATAATTCTACTCTAAGTATATTCTCTAAAGAAGTTTTTTGCAGAAAGGCATCAAAAAACATTAACAAGATTGTTCATAACAACATCAAAATACTAAAACACTGAAAAGTACCCATCATGAGGAATATGAGTAAATAAATTGCAGTCAATTGACACTGTGGAATATGAAAAACAACAGTGAAAATCAATGAACTACAATTAAAGTAAACAGATCAACATGGATGAATCTCAAAAATATAATATTAACTTAAAAAAAGCAAGTCACAAGAGAACGCATACCTATGCGTTGGGTATCTTCCCTTCCAACCCTCACCCTCCACACCTCTCCTCTCACCTGCTCTCTGTCCCTGATTTATATGCATTATGTCTTCCTGTGCTTATTGCTGCCAGAACTTCTAAAGCCAGTTAAGAGCCCCAACAGGAGATGGGAGGGAGGGGATAAAGTGAAACACATGTATTTACTTCCCTAGCCGCCTCCCGCAAGGCTTCCTGGGTCCCTCAAAAACCTGTCATTGTTCCTCTGGAGCTGACTGATTCAAAAGGACTTCCTCACTTACAGTCTGGTAACAGCTCCCTTCCCTTCTACCTTTCGGGTCTTAATACAGTAACAAAGTGACTTCAGTGAAATTCTACTTGATTTAACTGTCTATTCTTTATGGTTCCCAATTCCACACCTTTGCAACTAGTTTCTGCAAAGTAGCTGTCTTTGAATTAACGTATTGTAAGTGTGCCATTTGTCTCTTGCTGGACCCAGAGGGGTGCAATTCGACAAT